>KN504587.1:23278-47879 GCA_000787155.1 Scartelaos histophorus | reverse complement strand
AAGCCAGTGATAAAAATTGGCCTAGATATTTTGGAGGCATTATTATCAATTTAACTTACTTAAACATCAATTAAATATAATACCAGTCAATGTGCCTTGTAAACATGATTTGTTTAGTGACATCTGCGAGTGCAGATCTTAGATTTATCCTCCAATTACAACAGTCCCCCTGTTTAGCATAATGTCCAATCCACTCACCTTACTGGCTGATTGGAGCTGGATCATCAACCACATAAACCACCTATATCTGTCTCTACTGGAATTCACTGAGAAGGTCACTGACATTTTTTTTTTTAAAGCTTTTATTTATTATTTCAATGTTATTATTTAATATGGACATAGAAATTACATTGGACAAACCAGCTGTTTCAAGTGTTATAAAAAATGCAATTCTGTAATATCTGTTCATATGGCAAATGTGTACAATTTAAAATGAGTAGATGCATAACACAAACAAGAGCAATCGGAGATTTCTGATCTCCGCCAAGGGACACAGAATCCAGATCTGGATCCGGATCAACACCAAAATTTAATGGAGTCGTCCTTGGGCCAAGATCTACACCTGGTAAAAATTTCCAAAAGATCCGTCCAGTACTTTTCTAGAAATCTTTTCCACAGACAAATAAATAAATAAATAAACCGACTCGATCAAATAATCTCCTTGGCGGAGATAATAACCTACATTTCATACAGAATTATCATGTGTACAACTCTCATGAGTGACAGAGGCACTGATGTTAGGTCTGGGAGCCCTGACATCTGAATAACAGCAGACACTAACTAACACTACGACTATAACTATCATAACAAAATAACCTACCCTGATACATCTGATTTGAATTTTGCACCCACAAACAAATTTATATCTTAAATGTTTTGTTTGTATGTGTTCTGGGATGTCTCTGCCTGACTCTACCCTCCACTGTAAAACATGGGCCTTAAATATATAAAGTCTGTTCTTGTATCCATCAGAATCTCTTACAAGCAGAAACGAAGCACAACTGTGTCACTCACTCCAATGACACAAGCACAGACACACTCCAGCGCCACAACTGTCACCACCACCACTGCCTCTGTCCTAACCAGGCCCTGCACCGACCATGGCTCCAAATAAGATTTAAATCAGCCATTCAACAAATGTAAATATATTTAACAATTCTTTGTTAGATTAGTTAGTTCTTTTCTTTCTTATAGTTATTTCTACTTTAATTTTGTTGTACAAAATCATGTATATATTATGTATTTCCTGAACATACGTACTTTTAATTAACATTTAATACAAAAACAGTCAAATTTTCACCTTCAAAATTAGAATTACAAATCTCATGCATTTAAAAATAGAGGATATAGCTGTGGCAAACTGACAATTAGAAATGACTGTATCTTTGTATGCTATATTTAATATTTACATGTCACGTTAAAAAAACAAACAAACAAAAAAAACCCCCTCAAACTTTAAATGCAACATACAAACAAATAATTCTCATTTTGTACACTTTTTTTAGCACACTGCATGATACAGTACATAGACCTGTGTTAAGAAATGTGTAAGAGCTTTTGATTCAACCAAGAATTTCAAAATTCAGCGTATTGCTTCAAGTCTGAGTCCCTAATGAGACATGCAGTAACTGTGACACATAATTTCTTTCTTAGTCCCTGAGATTAGTTCAGTGTCTAGCATTGGCAGTGGGCTTTAGGATTATCCTCCAATTACAACATGTACTGTACATGTTTTTCCTACAAGGCCAAATGTCTAAACACACTCTCCTGGGTAAAGGAGCAGGATACTACTCTAAAAGATGACCCTTAGCTGTCACTGCAACCACTAATTCTCTATGAAAATCTGCTGTGAATCTCTCAGTTCAGTGGTATGTCCTCCTTGCTTTCCTCTGTCCATTTTTAAACATTCCTATAGATGATAAAATTGTTTCGATAGGAAACTATCGATTCCAGCAACAATGAAACTCTTTACAGTGACAGTTGGTCTTGTGCTCATTGGACCAATTGGATCAATTGAAATTAAAACGCTCACAAAAGTCAGAACTGGAGACCTGTGGCCGGAACAATCAATGTCATAGACTGATGTTGTCACAGATTGTGATGTCATAGATTGTGATGATGTCATAGACTGTGATGACGTCATAGACGCTGCCATAGTGACCATTATGACACTAGTGGTGCTACCTCAATGGTGCTACCTTTGTGGCTGTTACCATAGCAACCATTACAATGGCAACCATTACCATAGCAATGTATTTTTCTACTGTTATCACTGTTACTATGGTGTGTTACCATAGTGTCACTAGAGTAGTGGCACTACCCTAGTGACGCTACCATGGAGACACTAGTGGTGCAACGTTAGTGGTGATACCTCAGTGGCTGTTAGCATAGCAACCATTACCATAGCAACTGTTACCATGTGATGATGTCATAGACTGTGACGATGTCATAGATTGTGATGTCACAGACTGAGATGTCATAGACTATAGTGTCATAACTGTGATGATCTCATACACTGTGATGACGCCATAGACTGATGATGTCATAGATTGTGATGATGTCACAAACTGATATATCATAGATTGTGATGTCATAAACAATTTTTTGAATATGTATGAAACTTAAAAGCTTATGACAAATCTGAAAATGATTTGCTCTCTCAATATGGCTTTAAACACTGAACTACTGCCATCTGCTGGTGCTTGTATAACTAGATTTTTATAACTAGACTGAATGTAATTTTATGATTTATTCTAAGCTGTACAAAAGGAAATGCCATGGACAGGCCATGTTGTAAGGTAGTATAAAAAGTTTATCAAATACACACACCACAGACAAGCCAAAACACATGTTTGGAATTGAAAATTATGAAATATCCTTTATATGTAGCATCCACATTAAAGGAGCTTTAAATGGCCAGACAGACCCCCCCGCCCCCTTACTAGACACTATAAAATTGTTGTAACACTGTTGTGTCACAGATCCTAAGATGATTGACAGTTCCAGAGCAAAAAACACCGAGTAAACAAGATGACTACAGTGTTCGGATGTGGAAAGACGTTGAGCAAGTCCTGTTGTTTTTGCATTAATAGCTTTAGGCATAGACCTCACTGAACTCTAACGACAAAGCTCTTCTGTTGAAACTTATGCAACGTCTGTGTTAGTTAGTTAGTTAGTTAGGTCGTTTATTTGTTTATTTTTCTTCGGTCAGTTAACATAATGATTAATCATATTACAATGATAAATCATATTACAATGATTTAACACAAAAATATGCATAACACAAAAGTTATTTTTCAGACAGAAGGGGTTTAGGCTCAAGTTTTAACACTTATTTTGCCCAACCCTATTGACATATAGCATAGTATACAAGACGGCAGTACTAAAATGTGAATATATGTGACCCACAAATAAGAAAAATAATATTGTCACTTTACATTTGTCACAGTTTCCACTAATTGATAGGCTATAGTACATCCATTAGTGCATATTTTGATTTTTTTTCTCTCACTCCCACAGCACAGACCACATATGAGACATAGCACCACACCTTGGCAGCCAGATGCAATCGGACCATACAAACCCTGCTTTAAAGCTAATAGACTTTGAAACAGTCAGGCAAATATTACCAAGACTTCCCCTATTCACTTGCTCAAAACTTCTGTAAGAGATAGTCTATAATACCCCTCGACCACAATGTATTGGATGATTTGTCTACTGGCGGTTTTCAGTCTGATCCAGTCTTCAGATGCTGTAAGTACAGTCAAATTTATAGATTCATATTTATTCATTGTGGAGTTTAAAGAATCGTACAACACTTTTTTCTGATCTCTGTTATAATGATGTTTCCTCATAACAAACATGTCTGGAGTTGTGTTCTGTTTCATTCGCACATGTTTAACGCACAAACCCTGCTTATTTAGGTTGAGTTCTTCTCTTGAACATAACAACAGGAAGTGCTCCACTGCGTTTTTAAACTCTAGCACCTTCAGTAGAATGGAAGAGCTCAATACAAGACTTTATTTATTTTTGTTTGGATGGAGGTCTGGAGTAATATATGAAGTTTTTACTACACATAATACAGTGTGAATGACAGTTAAAGGTACACTGTGTAACTTTTCTGGTAGATTGTCCATTAAATGTTTTTCTCTATAGAGATGTTATTGCTTTCGATCTTCATGGAGACCAAACCCAACCGAGTTATAGTTTAGATCTGTGGAGAGGCGATCCTGCTCACAGTCAGAATGCATGTTTTTCTAAGTATTTTTGGGGTACTAAACAATAAAATGTAATAAATGAACAGTAGAGCTATTTAATGTCCTACTGTGGAACACTCTGAGCAGAGCAATGACACATCCATAGAAACAAGCAGGTGAAGTACGCTCCACCAGAAAAGTTGCACAATGCACCTTTAAAAGTGAAAATGGAAAATGTTTTATTGTCATTCTATTGTTTTTACAGAGCAGTCGATCCAGCAGTAGCTCCAGTGAAGAGGTAAGACTGGAAATTCACCTTCACCTAGCAGCAGACTTGCAGTTTGTCTGACTGTTGTGAGGTAAGACAATCGTCCCATTGATACTTTGCAGTGACATCACAATGGGGGTGTTATACATGTATCTCTAATGGGGGAATGATTAGGAGTTACCATGGTAACACATGGCACACATTAGCAAACACGGTCAAATGGATTTAAACAACACATTTTCAGGAGCCTGTGATCAATTTGAGTGTCCACGGTTAGTTGTTTGATTTTCAATAAAAAGTTGCGAGTGGCTAACTGAAACACTGCTGGCTAATGCTAGCTAGCTTGTCATTGTAATTTTATGTGTAAGAGACTTGTTTAACAGCATCAATAATTTTACCAGTTCCAGCCAAGTGAACTCTTTCTGGTCAGATTGTGTTCAAATAAAACCTGTGTAATAAAGCCTTTAACAGAGCAGTGCTTTCAGTTAGCATCACACCCCCTGGGAATGTTGATGACATCTGCTGCAAAGTATCAATATATAATGTTAATTCATCCAGTTTGGACTTTGGGTTTCTTCTTCAGGGCTTTCAGGCCTCTTTGACCTTGTGGCAACTTTGGCCTTTGCTGAGGCCACATCTCAGTCTACGAACAACAACTAGACCAACTACAACTACAACTAGAACGACCACCACAACCACGCAGTCAACAACAGATCCACGAGGAGACAACTGATAGCCTCATAACTGTTGTTTCAGTTATCCGTTTTGTTCTTTTGTTCTTCAACATCACATTCTCTTTTAAAATTGACAATTACTCTCACTTTGCAATATTATCAAATAAAAAAAAAAAATCAAAATAAACAAATAAATATGATGTAGCTAATCTAATGTTGGCTGCAGAGATATAATCATTTTGAAAACATTTACTAAATCAATAGGCTCTGTGTACAGCAGCATACTAGCTAAGCCACTGTTCATCAAAGCTAACAGTCACTTTTATTAAAACTGTAAAATATAAATTAAACAACCTATAAAAAAATGAATTAATTAAATAAACCTAGTTATTTTTATATGTTGAAATCTTCAGTTTGTGCCATTGTTTTGATTCTTATTCTTATGCTTCAAAATGAGCATTAGCATTAGCACTGAAACATAAACATCTCTTTTTCAAAACAGAAGTGTCAAGTATAGCCTATTATATTAATATGTTGTCAGTGACATTCACCAACAACTCGCTGTCCATTGTCTGATCTTTAAAAATATATTAATTGTATACCGTGTTAGTAAAAACTCACAGATACACAATTAGACAGGAAGTAGTAATGCTAACAGTGCGGTTGCCAGATGATGTTGTGCACACAGCCTGTTCCTGGTTGGTTCGTTATTTCAGCCGGCATGCATTGTGACTAAGGTTAAAACTATATGGTGGGACAATGAAACAGACAGGCACTCCTTTGGATAAATCTGTCCTAAGACTGGGGTGGAGACAGCAGAGGGAGGAGGCTGACAACACATAGGTGTAATCTCCACTCTGCGTCTCTGCTGGATCAGTGCTGAGCCTCTAATACCAGGTCTGTGTAACCCTCACTCACTGACCACCACCACATGCTATTAAACACCAAAATCACTATATACACTACACAATGATAAACCTGCACCTCTGATGTTAAATGTAACCATGGAAATGACTTCTGTATCTTCCCGTATTATGCACTGTAAAGACTTGATACAGGCTTAGAAGTAATGGCAGTTTGTAATATTAAGATTAATTGGAAGATTTAAAATATATGTATAAAAATGTTTGTTGTTTCTCATTCTAAGGAAAAGACAATAAAAATTGTGTTCATATAAGAGTAGTGTTATCACTGAAGCAGATGTAGTGCTCCAAGAAACAAGTATTTGGGTATTTATTAGTTCATTAATATAACTGGAAAGACAAAACACTAAATAATGCAGAAAATTAAAGCCATTTAGCACAAATATTCAAATAATTTAATATTTTCCACCTCTCCACTCCTGGAACATGCTCACTGTTGGAATAATAACCAAACCTTTAACAACAGTGATGTTAAAATACATATAATATATATTACAATATTCTTAAATAGTAGTAAATCATGGTGTCTGAAATTATTCTGGTACACAATTATATAAGGTTACTTATAGTTCCAATAAATGTAAATGCCACTCCCCATCTACTATCCGTCATTATAATTATATTTTTTCATTTTTTTATGTCAGTCTTTATTCAGTTCACATTTTCTTTACACTAATTACTTAATCAATATTGTACTAACCCATCTCAAAACAATGGAGCTTTTTGCCACATATCTCTGACTCTAACCAACACTCTCTATCACACATCCTAAATGTTATCATTATTTTTAAGTATTAATGCTAGATGATAGAATATTCATGCTTTCAATATTAATTAACCTATTCTGCACCACAGTGAAGAAAAGGTTAAATAAAGCCACAAAGTTACAAGAGGTCCGATTATTTCTCAAATATTGAGTATGGAAAATTAACAGAATAAAGCTTGCACCCACTTTGGCCCATAATCTAATCTCTACCTTGCGCTCTATTTTATTAATTAAAAAGCAAACTAGTTCAAAGTTTCTCAAAAGTTAAACGCAGAGAAACATATTGAGGGGCATGTTTTGTCTGACCCAGTGGGATTGCAACAACAAAATGTGAATACGAGGCTCCGTTTATAGCACAAGATTGTGAAATTCATGTCCTCAGTCTGCCCTTGGGTGGATTTCCTGAGCTGAAAAAACACGTGTAAGCAGTGGAGACACTATAATACTACAGCACCAGCTTGACATCACCCTAAATTGCAAAATGATCAGACAACTATACTTTTTTGTTAAAAAACTTGCTGGATGTTGCATAAAACAAGTGTAACCATAATTATAACATGAATTAGCTGACAGAGGCGCAGTGAGTAACAGGAAAGCTGGGTGCTAGCTAGCTCACTATTTGCAGACATGACACCATCACAATGGGCCAAAACAGGCATTTTGGACAATATGCTGGTTCTTAATATTCTCTTGCTTAATTTGCACTAAAATGAGATTGCGTTTTCTGCCCGTTGATTGGTTCCTTCAAGTGGTGCACAGTGCATAAGTCAGTGTCCCTCAGAAAGTAGTTCAGTAGACTTAGAAACGCTTATATATAAATATCCACCGCAAGACTTTACAATAATATTTTTGTTAGTGTAGATATTCAGTCAAAATGATCATATTAATTGTATTATCGTGCCTCTGCTACATGGGCTCTTCCATACCTGTAAGTATTTTTATAGCATTTGTTTTTTATTATTGCATTTTTATATTTATTCTGTACTGATGGAATTTTATTATTTATTATTTATTTTATTTTATTTTTTTTAAATATTGGAATTACTATTTTATGCACATATTTTCTAGTATTTTTTCAAATTTTTTGTAAATATTTTTTCTTTATTGTACTTTTTTTATATACCGTATATTTTTTTATTTTAGCTGAGTGCCAAGCCAGCCCCTCCTCTGGAATCTCACCTATCCCCGAGGGTCCATGGGGCCGCAGAGGCCACAGTGACAGAAGCACAGACCACGGCCCCTCTGGCCCCTATCGTGGAACAGCCCCAGCCTTCCTCACAGCCGATGCCCAGTCCCCAGCTCCTGCCTCCAATGCAGCAATACCCCTGGTCTCCACTGGGGGGCGCTCCGATGATTTTCCCGTACCAGCCTAATGTAGTTGGATCCCAGCCAGCTGCAAATCAACCTGGAATGCCTATCCAGCCTTTGGTATGACGCAAAGACGTTTAATGGACTAACTAGATGCCGGGTTTAACATGCGTAATTTGTTGCTTCATTCCAGGTCTTTCAACCTTTTGGATATATGCCATTGTTTCCTCCATATTCCAACCAGATGGTGAGATCATAATTATCTTACACGCACATAACAAACGGCAAAGTGTTTTCTATAGGCTCTATAAAAGAATCCACTGAGTTTTGACCTGGGGGTGCTTTTAAATGTGGGCTCAGCATGTGTGGTAGGGATACTACTTTGTGGAAATACAGCGCCGACTTAAGTACGTGTGATTTATGGCTCTGTGGTTGGGACTTTTTTTTGGCAAGGAAACAACTGACACTGTGCTGCAATATATGTATACATCTGGAAGTAAACAAGGATTGAAATTGTACTTACACCGTATGAAGGCCAGATGTGTTTTGCCAGCTCTCTCCATATAGGCTCCCTGAAGCCCCTCTCCCACAAGCCCCAGCCAATCCGGCGCCAAACGTATTACCAGCCGAAACATCTCTCACAGCGGCCCCCGGAGGAGAAGTGCTGCAGACACAACAACAACAGCAACAGCAACAGCAACAGCAGGTGCTTCTGTGGTTCACTGTCTGTGGCTTTGCAATCTAGAAATACCTGCGTTATTACCACGTCTTTTCCTCCACAGACTCCACAAGTCATCTACATGATGCAGCAGCCAATGGTAACTACACAGATTTCATTCAGTCAAAGTTTATCCATGGGTTTCAGAATTATTAAAAGATAGCAATTAATAAATCAAAACAAATTAACGTATTTTTTGAATGGTCACCGCTCCTCAAAATGGCATCATAAAACAAGAAGGTGAAACTCATGAAAAAGCCAGTTAGAGGAAGTTGTAAAGTTTCACTACGTGGTTTTACACCAAAATAATAATTCAGATAATTCCAATAGGTCATTATGAAGATGAACTGCTATTTACCAACCACTGAATACCCACAGTAGTTATATTTGATCACCAAAAGTATCAGTATTTCTCACTGTTTATATTTTATCATCAAAGTTCAGTTTCATTTTTATCATTCTCGTTTACAAGCCGCCTCCAAAAATCCTTCACTGAGCAGATAACTGGAATATAGGAGTCCGGTCATACACTATACTAATAACTATAAGTGATGAAAGGAAAAAGATTGATGAGCTGAGTTAAAATGTGAGGGAAAACATACTTCAGTGTTCTGTGACTGACTGTTTAAATATAACCATAACCACCATTCTGCTGCTGTGGAAGTGGTCATTGTGTTTTATATATACCAACTGTGGTATGTGATCTCTGGCTTCAGAACAAATTGACACAACATTGTATAATCCATGAAACCTTTAATTTATGAACTCTTATCTGACGTGTGCACTGTTTCTTAAACAGAACCCACAACTTGGCGTCCTCAGCTCGGAGGAGCTCCAGGTAAAACCACTGCCAACTTTTTATTGTGGCTCAGTATGAGCTTGTTCTAACCAAAGAGCTCGTGAACTCAGTGATCCCAAAGACGACCCAATGGCTTCTCCGCTTACTCTGTGTGTGTTGCAGATCGCTGCTAAACTGAGTCAGCTGGGCATGTTCTCTGTTATGAATAACGCCGGCGGAGGGGTGCTACAGCAAGTGAATCCAGCTGCAGGGATCCCCAGCCAGGTGAATGCAGAAGTGGGGGTCCTTCCTGCAGGTGTCCAGAAGATACCAGGACCCAGCAGACGCACCGGAGGAACTCCCTGCTCCAAAAGGCAACAGACCACAGGCCCACAGATTGCTGCAGCAGAGGCTGCTGCTGTTGACTTAGACTGAAGAACAATGAGAAATCCCCCTATACGAGCAGAGTCCAGTCACTTTTACATTTAGGTTTGTAGTTAGAACATATGGGTCAGTAGTTATGCAAATGGGACATGTAGTGTGTGTGTATTGTTTCCCACATAACCTTTACAATTAAAAACATGTAAATACAAAAAGGTCTAGTGTCTTCATATTTATGTCCCTTCAATCATCCACACTGAGCATCTGTTCTCAAACTTGACAATGAATTATGAGAAAGTCTGAGTGTTTTTAAGTGAAGCAGTTAACTTCAGTTAGCCCTGAAGTCATTTTTCAAGTATCAAATACTTGTAAAAAGTTATTGCACTAGTGGGCTAGAACCAGGGTAGCTTGGATTTATCCATAATGACAACGTAGATGTACATAAACACAGCATGACACTAGACTAAAATAGTATGGTATAGAATATGCTTAATTATAAGTTCAAAAGTACCAAAATTGCACCATATAGCTCAAAAGTGAAGTCAAGAGCAGGTCACTGTGAAATGTGCAGACAGGCATGCATGTGCGGAAATCTTAAAATATCATATTCCTGTAGTTTTAAATGTTTTCTTATAAATACCTCCTTGCTTAATTCATAGCATGAGAAGAACCACATACAGTATTCATTGTTTGTTGTTATTGGTGTGTGAGTGCAGCTGCAGCACATTATCTGACCATTAAATGTGCTGAGTGCTACGTTCTCAACTTGTTGCCAATCCATGTTTGAACAAAGACTGTGCTTGTAATTTAAAATACAGGCTGTGAAAAAAACATACTTAACAAGCTATTTAATACATATGTTACCCTATTTACCCTACATACTCTGCCCATAAATGTGGAATGTGCGGCTTTGTGGACTCATTAATCGTTGTAAGCTTTTTTATACAACTAAGGAAATCAACTTATGAGAATGTATCACACAGTTCCTTTTTTAAAATTAGTGCCACACATGTTTTGTTTTACAGGTGAATTGAAATGCCACTTTGTTAAATTCCTGGTCTGTGTTATAATGTTGTTCCCTCATCACAAACAGACCTGGAGTTATGTTTTGTTTCATTCACATGTTTAACTCACACACCTGCATATTTAGGCTGAGTTCTTCTCTCAAACGGAAAACACGGTCTCACCTTACCCCATGTGGTAATACAGGAAGTGCTCCGCTCTGTTTTTAAACTCCATATACTTTCATTAGAATCATTTGGATCATTTCAGCTGTGGAATTGCACATTTCTACTGAACAAAAGGTAAAAGTTGCTGAGATGTAGACTTCCTAATATTGCAGGGTTATTCAGCCATATATGAGTAAAACAAAACACAACTCCAGGTATATTTTTGAGAAGATAATATTATACAGGACCTTAACACTAAATGCAGTTTGGAAAGTTTTTGGAAGAGACACTTTATATTCAAGTATTCAGGTATTATATGAAGAACGCAATAGCAAAAACAGATATGTTCGTTTCAAAAAATTGGCAAAAAAATATTTTCTTTTTGTCACCATCTTCTAGAAATATTAATAATAATAGTAACAGACTGACTGTACAAACTACAATCATTTTAAAATCACATATAATAACAATAAAACACAGTTCAGCAGTTACCTAAGTCTATTTGCCCTGTGAAATAAAGACATGGATTTTATCAAGATGGGATGGAACATTTTGATAGCAGTAAAATAGACTGGTAAACTACAAAACTTCAAAGACTTTTTAAAATGGTACGTATGTGTTTTTGCATATGGACTTTTCAGTGTATTTCTTAGGACAAAACAGAGCAGAGAATCACGTGCAGACTACAGTGGATCCATTTATAGAACCCAACATGTAGCACGGGGCCTCCTCGTAAAAATACAACCTTATACAGAGATCAAATGTGATGAATGCAGGGTTGAGGCTAGTTTTTTTTTAGGCCTCGACTTCTCCCTGAGCCGCCGCTGCCAATGTGCAAAGCATAAAACAAATATGCTTGGCTTGAAACCAAAGGCTGTCAAAATTCACCCCAGATCCGTTTTTGGGAGCAAATAAATAGGAGTAGAGCTCTCCCTCCACTTCTCACACCTCTCCTCTGCAACCCATCTGTACTTCAGTGCTCGCTGCAAGGAACGGTCAGACTACTGTATACACATTTTTTTCTCTTTCTAGTCATTGAGAATAACTTTGCAATGTTTTGTTTTCAGATCATCCAAAATGAAGTCCATCCTTGTGGTTATTTTATTTCTTGGGACAGTCTTTTGTTTCCCGGTAAGTGTTTTTTTCAGTTAATTGTCATGATACAGTTATTTTCCAATTAACTGCCTGCTGTTTCTATAATCACTTTAAGCATCTGTGTATCTATGTGATCATTTGATTTTTTTTTTCTTTTCAGCTTGATATGTATGTGGAATATGACATCCACTATGCTCCTGCTGAGGTATAGTCTTTTATTTATAGTAACATCTATAAGTGACCTACAGTCTTTCTCTTCATTCATTTATTTTAGCCTTATTTTAGCTTTAAAAGTTTACAGTGGATAATATGCTCCATAAATCTTTGTAGGCAGTAGCGGCCATCCCTGCGGGGGTTCCTGTTGGCAGCTTGGAAGTGGTAAGAGCTGAGTTTTTCTTCATTTGAAACTTTCTTCATCATCTTAATCTTCATCATCGTAATGGAAATGGGTTTGTTTCCAGCTCCTGCCTTTGAATGCTCCACCTGGTGCTCCTGTAAGTGGAACATCGCCGCACAATTAGACTTAGACACAACTTCATTGAGGCACAAAGGAAATTATTTGGACATAGTTGCTCACACTTCACAGTATATTACAAAAACAAAGAGCAAAAATATAAAATACAAGAAAAAATCAAATATAGAAATATAGTAATACAAATATATCTCATCTATACAAGAGGTTATACGAATAAACAGTGGCAAAGATGGATTAATCCACACAATACATAATTGTTTTGTATGAGCCAAAATGTGTGTGTAATTCTGTGTGTTTTGACAGATCCGTGGATTCATTAAACAGGACATCCCACAGCCCAATGGCAAAGATAAAGAAGTGGTAAGTGCTATTTTCTGCATGACTGGCACTGCCATCACAGTTTGGATGGATTCGCCTCCACAACTAATGAGCCGTTCTCCGCTCTAGTTCTACCCATTTGGATTTGATGTTCCACCTCCGGCCGCAGCAGCTGCACCAGCTGCACCAGCTCCTGTTGCCCCTGTTGCTCCTGTTGCCCCTGTTGCTCCTGTCGCCCCTGCTGCTCCTGTTGTTGCAGTAGTCGCCCCTGTCGCCCCGGTTGCCCCTGTCGCCCCTGTCGCCCCTGCTGCTCCAGTGGTTGTAGCTGCTCCCGCTGTAAGAACTGACTGCGCATTTGAACCTGGAAAAAGTAGATAAAATTGAAGCAAAAACAGTGTAGTTTTTGGGCAGGTTTCGGGGAGTTCATGGCTAAAACTGAGGAATCAGATCATAGTTAAAATGGTCCTGCTGTTTGTGCAGAAGTGTATATTCATATGTGTAAACCAGGCAGATGTTTATAACGGATGTTTCCTGTTCATGACTCATCTTTGTGGTTTCAGGCGAAGAGAAGTGACGAAGATGAGGAGGAAGAAGAAGATTAAACCTTAAGCGTCAGAGACAGGTGACCATTATCACTAAAAACATATCATACACATGCACATTATCTGCTCCCTATTACTGACAATTATTTCTTTTGAGCGTAGGTCCACAAAGGGCAACTACCTACCACAAATAAAGCTGAGAGAATTCTTGGACTATTCCCACGTTTGGTGTTGAAATAAGGTGCTATATTTTTATGTGGAATGAATTTGTACTTTGCATCTCAATTTGGGTGTATTTGATGTGTTTGTGTGTGGTTTTCTACTATTTTTCTACAAAGTTTCTATTCTTACTGTGTTGCTGCTGCTTCAAAATAAAAGCAAAGGCTTCCATCTGGCACGTGTGTGTTTTATGGTCATGACAGATTTGCCTGTGACATACAGCTAAAGGTGTTACTTCTCAGGTTGAGGGTCTGCTGCCTGCTTGTCTTCATGGAAATGGCATTTCTTTGAATGGAATGTTCCACAGTAGGGCAGTAAACATATGTGCCTGGCATTTGTTAAGTTGCAGGTATTTTACAGCTTAAAAATACCTTGAAAAACATATGCACATGCAGGCTTGCTTCTCCATAAATCTAGCCATTATCTTATCATAATATGTCTACATTGAGATTACCAAGTTTATTTCCATATTGTGGAATAATCAAGGCAGACAGTGATATCTCCATGGAAACAAGAAGGTGGTGCAGCCTCCATTAGAAAAGGTACACAGTGCACCTTTAAATAACATACTATTCTATTTTACGCATTCAGTGAAAACAGATGCCAGTTCAAATCACTCAATAACAGTTAATTATGGAGACGTATGGGGACATGTTTGGGGGCTATAGGGGATGGGCTCTGGGGCTTTCCAAGTGTTTCTGCATGTGTGTGTAAAGACGTCATCTGTGCTGGATTAAAGGTTTATCTTTAACAGTCACCATAGACCAGGATTGGTCTTGTGTGGTGCTCATGTATGTGTCGTGTGTGCTTCACACATTATGATTTCTCTGGAAAAGAGCCAGTTTTGCCTCTTCAACAGGTTTTCACATGCAGATAGATTTATAAAGTGGGAAAGTAGGGGAGTGAGGGGGAAAAACAACTCTATTTTTGTATTATATGTATGTGAAAAATGAATATGAGATGCTTCTGACAGTTAGGAGAGGCCCATCATATGTAAGTGTGGGTTAACTCTCAATTACATGACTTCACACTGAGTAAATTGTGAAAGAGCAAATTGCAAACTATAACTGGTCATTACAAAAGCTCTGAAAACTCAAAAACACCTTTCATTAACTTCTTTGTTTCTTCTGTTTGTCCTTGTCAAAGTCTGATCTCTTCAGATCTCAGAAGCTAAGCAGCATCGGGCCTGGTTAGTACTTGGATGGGAGAGCACCGGGGATACCAGATAGGGCGCCAGTGGCAAAAACTGTCCTTGTGTCCTGAAGCAAGACATCTCAACCACATTGCCTATAGTGAGAATGTGTTGTGTGTGGGTGTTGGTGTTGGTCAGGGGAGCCAATGGCACAGATTGCCTGCCCCCCTTCCATTAGTCTGCCCCAGGGCAACTGTGGCTACAATAGTATCTTACTATCACCAGGTATGGAGTGAAATAATAATGCAGGAAACTGTAAAGTGGCTTTGAGCGTCTGGGAAAGAGCTGCACAAGACTAATGCATTATTATTATGAATGTAAAATATTTTTAAAAGCACTATACAAGTGTTATGTATTATCATTATTATCATTAGAACAATACGACAATATACGAGGGTAATCTGTTGTATTGCTGTAAATATCTTAGATTCTTAGATCATTGTTTTATGCCAATCAGAATGAGCACACAGGAAGAATTTGCCTTTCTATTTACCAGTACTTATACTGTAATATGTGTACATTTAATATTCACAGCATTGAGGCTGTTTACAGGATACTATTCACAATGGAAGGTGATCCCAGACTATTGAACAGCACAATCTTAAAAATGAAACAGGAAGAGAATTCAGAGCCTGTGTGCTGTAACTTAACCCTGTACCCTGCAGTGTTTGCCCCCCTTTGAATTCATATTATACATGATGGAGAGTAAAATGGACCTAATGATGTCCAATTATAAAATCATTATTTCAGGTAATGTAAACTGTTAAATGTTAAACTGTTATAGACATGTCTGTCTGTGTAGCCAAATATATATAAATAGAACAATTGATTTATGTTTCCACAGACACACATCCTATGTTGTTGCTGAAGTAGCACAGGATCAGCCTGGCATAAGCAGTGGGCAGAGTGCCACTGCTCTACACTCTGTAATCAACAATAGTCTGCTATTACACAGAAAGTGGATATGACCACAGGTAGTTTACTAAAGCTGAAGACTAGACACCTCTACCTACTCATCTGATAACATCATCACAGGGCTGTGATTGGCTGAAGGGTCCTCTTGAACCCTACAAAAGCCATCACTTGGCCTGTAATATTTTACCACTGGACCTTACCACAGAAACTTTGACAGGGGAGCATCAGGTAAGAATTGGAACATTCACTTAGTATTATCTTTGGTATATCATAATTGACCACTCAGGCTTTTACATTTATTTCAGGGCAGGGACACATAAAGAAAATGAAAGTGGCCTTACTGTGTCTGTGCTTGGTGAGCACAGCCTTCGCTGCGCCGGTAAGGACTAAAGATCTTATATATAGAAACAGAATGAAGAAGAACTCATTTTTACTCATGAAAAATAATATTTATAATAGGGAATAGTAATGTGTTTGCTTTAATTATAGACTGTAAATACATAATCTTGATGGAGCCTATGGTTGTAATAGACTATGATCCTGATACAGAGTCTACTGTATATCCATATATCAACGTTTAGAGTGCTATGATTAAGGGGCCGGGAGTTAGTGGCCACACAGCCCTTTTCTGTAAAATACACAGTTTCGATGTACCAAAATACTTGTCTATTTGCAGTCATTCTTTCATTACCTGCCACATTATACGGGCTCCAGGCAAGTGCCGCCCTCTCAGGTAATGATGCATCCTGTTTCTCAGGACAAATTATTCTGAAGTGCAGGAACTGCTTTTCCAATTACAAAAACACTCTCTTTAATGGAGGTTGTTTATATGTTTAAGGTGAAAAATGTCTTTCCTGGTGCTCCGTCTATACCACAGCCTGGAGTCCCTGGTGCTTATAGTGTGGAGCTGGTGAGTAAACACTCCACATCTCAATGACAGACACTGCATGTTTCATTTATTTTAATGCTGCTGATTTTTATAGATTTATCCTCACACATTTGGTGGAGCTGCAGTTGGAGGTGCAACTACCGGACAGGTAAATCATACAAGACAGAAATTGTAAAGTATTTTCTGTGGATATGTTGCAGATATTCTAGCAATAGTAGCAGAAATACTGCACACTAAAATAAATTGTAGCATTACTACTTCACAGTTTGAATGCTTTCACGTGTTTGTATTTTTTCAGTCTCCTCTGTTGTAGATTACTTTTGTTCATTCTTCTCCTTTGTGTTTCTGTGCAGTCTTTCTCCACTCAGGGTTTCATCAAATATTCAATCCCTCAGCCCCCCGGCAGACAGAGCGTTGAAGTCGTAAGTGTCACCTTGTTTTCCACTTGTCCTATTCTGTTTAATAACAGTCCTGACTGTATGTCTCTTTTCAGTACTATCCATATGATTTTGCACAGCAGAGGGTAAGAATCTTAACAAAATTGAAAATAAATAAAAAGTGGACCTTTTGATTAAAAAAAGTTGAACTGCTTTTAATTTTGATTTCAGATAATTACAAACATGCCTCCGATGTCAAATGTTCCTCACAGCCCCAATGTAAGACACACACGTCTAAGGATTTCATAAATCTGGTATTCACTGTGTTTCCAGTGTTTCTATCTACACTGTGGTATCCCACAAGGGTCTGTCTTTGACCCACTTGATTTCAACATGTTTTTCCAGTTCAAATCCTGAGATTAGCAGGAGCCAATAATATGCAATGGTTTTGCCACTTTTAAGGTAACTTTGTGAACATTAATTTTTCAGGTCCTCCCCTTTGACTTCCCACCTCTAAATATCCCTCAGCTGCCTCAAAATGTGAGAAAAGTTAATTCTTTATATCTCATCAGAGTCACTGAGGTGTTTGAGGTTTACAGTGTTCTGTCTGTTTCTAGATTCCTGCTTTTGACGTAAACCCACTTCCATCCCAACTCCCTCTGAACCAGGCTCAGCAGGACCAGCCGGTCCAGGCCAGCCAGGTAGATTCAAATCACTCACAAAATGTGGACACAGGAAGTATGGTTTTGTAAACATGTCCATTTGTCTCTCTTTAGGCGCCAGCCAAGGTTTAAAGTGAATGGAAAAACAAAGTCACACTTCTTTTGGACAATGGCCATGATTAAGACTCACAGAACTGCAAAAAAGATACAAAATGTATGTTTCAAAGTAGCAGCCTTTCCGTATCCCTTTTTATTTGAACTTTAACACTTTGTAGTATGTTCCTTATCTTGCATTAATTGAAATAACTCTCACACCGCTTAATGAATTGTTTTTAAGTAAATAAAGTTTTCAAGCAAGCCTTTGTTTACTGTCATTTTATGGTTGGTACAACAGGCCTCGAAAAAAGTTAGACATTGGACATCTTAAGGAACTCATATAATGTTGTTTCCTCATCACAAACATACCTGGAGTTATGTTTTCTTTCATTCAAACTTGTTTACCTTATAAATCCGTAATATGGCCAAGTTCTTCTCTCAAACAGAAACCACCTCCACTCCACTTTCACCTTGTGATTTCATGTGGTAATACAGAAAGTGCTTCACTCCACATGCCTTCACTAGAATCATGTAGATGATTTCAGTCCTGAATTGCTAATTTAAGGGTAAAAAGTAGCTGCTAATTTGAAAACTACTTGACATCACAAGGTGGAACAGAGCATTTTGTGCTTTGGTGATGCAGAGATGTAGACAGCTAATAATAAAATGTTACTCAAACATGTGTAAATGATCCAAAACACAACCCATGTTTCTACAACGTTATAACAAGGCATAAAGCTCACAAGAATCCATTATGTGTAATATAAGACGTTTAAGAGTAATTGCAATGCCATCTTTGAGCTGTATACACATTAATTCATAACACAGTCTATGATTCTGCAAACTTAAGAATAATTGTAACATGCTCTGTGTATGCATTTTACATGGAATGTACATCATAATTACAATCACTATAAAAAGAAAAGCCTGCAGTGATTTTGTACATTCCTCCACATTGAACATTAAAATAAACAACACTCACACACAAAAAAAAGATAAGGAAAAAAAGGAGAAAAATCCACAGTTCCCCGGGGGGTATGAGCCTGTCACAGCACTGCTTAACACTTATCTTTTCAAAAGTACCTTAACAGAGGCGCCAAGCTCTCACGCTACACTGTCTCGTCCTCTTTCCTGGAACATCAATATGTATAAATACACACAGCCACATCAGAGTGAGGGTGATAGGTGATAATTTTCCTCCACCTCTCCAGGCTTTATATTAAAACTATTTGAACGCCGTCAGACAA
This sequence comes from Scartelaos histophorus, assembly GCA_000787155.1. Classification (NCBI taxonomy): domain Eukaryota; kingdom Metazoa; phylum Chordata; class Actinopteri; order Gobiiformes; family Gobiidae; genus Scartelaos; species Scartelaos histophorus. The sequence goes on along the minus strand of KN504587.1, from coordinate 28,671 downwards.
ATATATGAAATACTGTAACAGATAAGGGACCTGAGTGGAGCCTGCATCCATAAAGATAAATTAATGAAAAATCTCGAAACAGTGTCTGGGTTGAATTAAAAGTTAGTTGATAAACTACACATTGCCTCACAGTCTGCACCACCTGTTTTGTCAGATGTTCTTTAAAATACTTTGTGTGTCTTTAAAGACCCTATATTACCCATAATTGACTCTTGTGGGCTTTAAGTTACTGTGGCATGTTGTAATCTCATCAAAAACATAACTGGAGTTGTGTTTTGTTTCATTTGCACGCATTTGCGTAATCCTCCATTGTGAGACTACATCTCCAAAGCTCAAAATCCACTGTTCCTCCTGGTGATGTCATGCAGTGATAGTTTTCAAGTGGACAGTTTTACCTGTCCACTTGGTGCACTTCCTGTATTATCACATGATTCCCATTGTCTAGAATGAAACTTGTGTGTGAGTGTGTGTGTGTGTGTGAGTGGTTTGAGGGACCGATGGTGCAGATTGGCAGTCTTGCCTCTGTCAGTTTGCCCAGGGCAGCTGTGGCTACCATAGTAGCTTACCATTAGTATAGAGTGAATGAGGTGTACTGTAAAGAAGGACCAAAGCTCAATAATTATTTGAAAAAAAAAAAAAAAAAAGTTTAACTATTTTAAAAATGGCTCCATGCCATAGACTGTATAAAGAAGTAGACAAAGCAAGTGTGACGTCACCCACAGCGTTCAGTGCCACTCAAATGAAGCTTGCGATTAGTTACTGAGGGGAATTTAGAGGCTCTATATTATGAACAGGATTTCTTATTGCACAAAATAGTAGAAAAAATACCTAGATCATGTAGAGCGAGTTAATCTGAACATTGTAAGACCAGAATGAAGAGGTTCACTGCAGTAGTTACAGACACAAGGGTGACGATATTCCAGTGTAAGTCAATGGGAGCCGGGGTCAGTAGGAGCTGGAAGAACCTGCTTCAAATGTCCTACTTGCAACGCAGCAGCTAATGCATCAACAATGTCTATTTATAGAGTTTATGCTCCATGCACATACAATGTGCCTGCATTTTGAGAGGATTTTTTGTTGTTGATGAAGTAGAAGTATTCTGTTTTAGAACTCACCGCTACTTACTATATTTTTGTACCTTTTTTCCACAAACAGCCACTTGATTAATGTATAACTATGATAAATATTTACCATTTACCAAATTCCTCAAACCAAGTAATAAATAGTTTTCTAGTTTACATTTTCCCAATTTGTCATTGTGCAAATATTGTTTTAAAGTTATAAGCTCACCATATGTACAAAAATAATGTCAAATTTACTTGTGAAAGCTGAGCAGTTGGTCACTGTTGAGAAGAGAAACTGTCGACACAACAGGGTGTCTTACAATAGTGAAAAGTCAAAAGGTCTAAATTCTCTAAAATCAAATATGACCAAGATAGGTCTGACCATATACTGTCTAAAAAAGCGGACTAAGTGAGTGTGCCGTCACTCACAGTGTTCAGCTCCAGTCTAAGCTCATGAGGCCGGCGCTTACAGGGGCATATTAGGAACAGGAATTTATTTACAAACAAAATAATAAAATATACCAGGATCACATAGGGAGGGTTAATATGAGCATTTTAAGACCAAAATGACGAGGCTCACTGCAGCAGTTACAGAGCGAGGGTGACATGTTTTCAGTGTAAAGTCATTTGGAGCCAATGGAGCAGGATTGTCTCCTCGCTCACTTCCAGTTTGTAACGCTGCAGCTGGCGGGTTGGCGAGGCCTGTTTATATACACAGTCTATGGGGCTAATGCAAACTTTCACTTTTCTTTTTTTTAAGGCTAATGGTTAACTCTTCATTGTCAAGGTCCAGGCTGTTACAGTGTCAGTGTCCTTACCGTCATTTGCCTTTAAAATGACTGACAACATGTAAAAGAATAAAGTTGACCTATCACATGTCATGGAGAGGCCCTGGTGTGTCTTTATGGTGTGCAGACTTCTGCGAATTGGAGATTGAGCTCTTTCCATCTTTTCATAAAACCAACCAATGTAATTATGATTTTTAGGTTAGAACAAAGTATGACTCAGCAAAAGCATATGTCAAAGTGCAGTCCAAAAGCTGCTGCATTAAAGGAAACATATTATTCAAAATCGACTTTTAAGAGCTTTTCCTTATAACCTCTTATATATAACTGAGATATGTTTCTAATACTTTACTATGTTTTATTTCAATTTTACTTGCACATATATGATATAATTATGCCTTATTTGACACCAGTCTCTTGATTTTTGCTATTTTTACCCTTCATATTTTTTCTCGTTATTGTAATACATTGTGTTGTGGATCAATAAAGTCAACGTTTTTCATTGTTTTCAGCTTTCATTTACCTACTCCAAGTTGTAGAATGATTTTGTGCATGTGGTAATTCTCCTGTATTTAGGACTGCATTGCTCAGACAACTCATGTTTTCACCAATCCCTGGAACACGCCCACTGCCCTTTACTTATTTTCTTCATATTCAGCTGCACTGTGCAGCCAGTTTAGCACAAAAAACTACTGTACACAACTCACCAGTGAGATCTGCAGCTATAGGAGGACTTTGTTGCGCTCAGATTTTTTTGGGCAGATGGAAATCAGCTCCACATTTTTCAACCAAGAAACCAGCAGATTAATTTCCAACTGTTTGGAGATAGAATGATTTAATGATCTACTCCATAACTTCCCAAACGAAGCAATAACATCTGCATGGAGACAACAGTTTCATAGTATAGGCCAACCTTTAATGGTGACTTTAAAGAAATACTAGAGCTGGGACTTTTAGCTCCTTTATGGGACAAAAATCTTTTGGATAAATTCACTTCAAAGAGCCGTTCAAAAATACTGGTTCTTTTACTATTTATTTATGTGACAAAAGCCAATGTGAGACTCATTTAGTCCACACACTAATCACAGAGAGAGAAATGACCCAGGCTCAGATCTTTTTAAAATAGTTCAAACTGAGAGTGGAGTGTGTTTACCCTTTATAATGATGCAGAGTCTAAATAAAACAATTCAATGATAATAATTTAAAAAACTAACTGTTATTTAGATGTTTTTTGTGCCCAAAGTCCTCACTCATGTCTCCTTCTCTGCTTCCGTGTTGGTTCAGCATTAATCAGGATAAAAAAACACATAAAACTAGAAATAAAAATGCTCAATTGTTTTGATACATCACACCACTAACAGAGCCAACTTCACAAACATCACATCTCTAAGAAATACAAAGATGTCTAAATTACCCAAACCTCAAACAAAGATTTGAAAAATCTATTTTAAGCCAATTACAACTTTTCCTTGAAGTGTATATTTTCCGTTAGCAAACAAGTGTTTATCTAAAGAGTGGGAAGGAACCCACTTGAGTGAAATCCATGAGCTCAGCAGGTTGGATGTGGATATGACTAAGAGGCAAAATCAAACACAAAAACAATGATGATGATGATGGCAATCACTCAAAAAGAAAAGAAAAAAACATCATAACTAAGCGTGTTTAGGGAACTTGTGTCAATCACCCAGGAGCCTGTCTGAGCTCAGGACATGGACGAGACAAGAGACATGTGAGACGATACAAACCGTCACTCTGTGCTGCCTCAGGACCTTCCTGTCATTAACATCCTATTATCATTAGACCAATTTTTGGGTTAACTTTTCCTCCGCACTTATCACCAGAGGCATGTGCTTGTGTCAGCGCGAACCGCTTTGTTTGGTTTAGGGCAATAAAGAGGGCCATGTATGCTAAGCCAACCTGCAGCATGTAATTAAGTGTAAGAGGGGCCTTATGCATGCCTCCCTTTCACTTTTGAAGTGTGGGGCATTTCTTCAAACAGCCATGTGCGCCTCGTGTGATTGGCTGTCAAAGGATGTTCTGGGATATAAATGGCATCCATGAAGGAGATGGACTAGGTTAGCTACCAACGCCGACACATTTTCTGTTTTCCCCCCTGCACTCAACAGGTAAGACTGACTTTGTTTTTTTCTTTTTTACAGAATTTTATCATTTCTGTCTCTATAATTTTATAAATATTACAACAATTCACAAGTGGATTGTTCTCTTAGTTAACAGTGCACATGAAATATAAGTTTTGCTGTCTGAATGTTATGCTTAAGCAAATTAGAATACATATAAAATAAAGTATTGCTAAAGGCTTATTTTTATATTCTCTTAGGCTTTCAGAATGATCTTGGTGGTGATTGCGTGTCTGCTAGTCGCTGCCAGAGCTGCTCCTGTAAGTCCAGTAACTTATTTGGTTTGTTGACTCAGCTATCTTTATGTATGTAAACATTTTTTCTTATGGTCAGTGCACAAAATGACCTCTTTATTTCTGTTCTTTGGTATTCAGGCTCCAGCGAGTGAAAGTAATGAGGTAAACAAACACTCTGTATAAACTTAGAGCAACATAGTCTGGGTGAGCCATGACATGTCCTAGTCTACAACAGTAATATGAATAAAAGAGCCACAGAGTAATTAGTTTGACTGGGAAACATGTCTGGAACTGTCTGGTATTTCTTTAGCAGGTAGCGGCCCATGCTAATGAAGCCCTGCGCTGGATGGAGATGTACAGGATGTATCAGCAACAGGTGAGTTACCTCCTCTGTACAGAGCAGTAATGATCTAACTGATAATGGCCAATATTCATTACTGTTCCTGTGTATTTGCAGGGGGTGGTGAACCCCTTCCTCCCGGCAGATGCACCTGTAAGTTACTTTAACTGTATCAGTAACACTGTTCATGAATTGTATTTCATATCAAAACAACTGAGCTGCGTTCTGAACGTTTCCAGGCTGATCCAGCTGCCAGGGCACCGCTGGTACAGGTTAGCTGAGCATAGCCCTCTCCTCTCTCAGTGACATTTTGCTGTTGTTGTACAGTGAGTGGTCTCTGTGTACAGGTGGATGCAGCGCCTGCCCCTGCGGCAGCAGCAGCCCCTGCAGAGGAAGTGTCTGAAGAGGAGGGAGAGGTGTGTAATACTTAAATGCTACTTATATACTACTGTGAATACTGTGAAAATACTGTGAAATTTCAAAACATCCATTAAAATGTTACTGGTTATCTTTTCAAAATCATTGCTGTTCCTCTATACTTGCCTTTATGTAGGTTAAATTAGGTGCCTCATACTCCTCTGTCTTGTCTAGAGACTGTTATTTTCCTTTCCTCATAAGCTCTCTGTGAAAACATAGGCTAAAGGTATAATTAGCTGATTTTACAATAATCATAAAAGTGCTTTCAAAGGTCTGACTTAAGGAGTCCTTAGTAAGCAGACAGAATGGGTGGGAAGCACAAGACAAGAGGAAGATTAACACCATACATCCAGCCTTGAGCTTGTAGTAAAAATCTCCTTATAATTAACCTGCTCTATCATTTATAATATATG
>KN504587.1:0-21475 GCA_000787155.1 Scartelaos histophorus | reverse complement strand
TTGAAAAAAAAAAAAAAAAAAAAAAAAAAAAAACTATATTAAATACACAAACACAAAAAATTGGCGTAAAATAATACTCCTTTTATAGGCAAGAAATGTTGGATACTGATTCATTATAAGATTAACCATAAATAACTTATACGCTATAATGATTTTGAATATTAACCGACTGAAATATGATAAAACTGAAGTACATTTATGAGGACTTTCTCAAACACGACATTATTTTTCTTTTCGTTTGTGATATCAGATCAGCTGTCATGGCAACCACAAGCTCTGTTCTCCTGCCCATCCAAACACCCCTCACCCCAGATGAAGAGTGCAGTGAAGAAGAGGACGATCTGTGAGAACATTTTCAGACTATATTACCTCTTTAATGAAAATAAATACATAAAAATAAATATAATGTAGGACAGAATTGCTTTTGTTTTCAGATCTGAGCTCGATGGTCCCTTTGGCTCACTCAATATGAACAACTGCAACAATAACGAAGAGTAGGTACAACTGAGGAGAGACTGTGTTCATTGATGTTAAATCTCAATTTGTGTTTGAATGTTTTAATGTTTGTCTTTTACAGGGAGAAAAAGAAAAAAAGAAAAAAGGACAAAAAGGACAAAAAAGAAAAGAAAGAGTAATTTTTTCATTTTTAACTGTGAAATTGCTTGTGCTTAAAGCTGGATACACTGTAATGGTCCTATTTAATGGTGCACTATGTAACATTTTCCACTACCTGTTTGTCTCCATGGAGATGCTATTACATTGCCTGTTGTTCCACAGTCTTGCATTTATTTAATTATGGCTGTTTTATTGCTGAATAATACAGTGAAAAACATGTATTCTTACTATGATCAGCCTCTCCACAGATATGACATGTAACCTGGCCACTCACTGGTCTCCATGGGGACAGTGAAGTGTAATGCCAAAACATAGTGCACCTTTAAAGGTCCTGTATTACACAAAATTAACTCTTGTGACGTTTTAGCCACGTTGTAATATTGTTACCTCATAAAAAACACAAATGGAGTTGTGTTTTGTTTCATTCACACATGTTTGAGTAACTCTTTATTATTACTCTCTCTACATTTCCAAAGCTCAAAATGCTCTGTTCCACCTTGTGATGTCATGAAGTGGTAGTTTTCAAGTTAACAGCTACATTTTTACCTTCAGTTCAGTAGAGATTGACGGTTCCAGGTCTGAAATGATCAAAATGAGTCTATTGAAGGTGTAAAGAGTTTAGTGGAGCACTTCCTGTATTACCACATGACATCACAAGGTGTAGCAGAGTGTTAATATAAAATATGCAGGATTTATGTGCTAAACATGTGTGAATGAAACACAACAAAACTCCAAGTATATTTTTGATGAGAAATAATGAAAATTATTTGATTATGAGCCTTTCGCTGTGAGTTACAGAAAGAAGGAACGAGAGAAGAAAGAGAAAGAGGAAAGAGAAGCCAAAGAAAAGGAACTAAAAGAGAAGGAGGAGAAGGAGAAGAAAGAGAAAGAAAAAGAGAAAGAAACGTATGTGAATTGAATGCACTCTGAGTCTCAATTCTCTGGTGTTTTTGGTTATTCACACTTTTTCTTGTGCTACTTCCAGACCGAAGGAACTGTTCGTGATAAACCCAGCTGGAAATCTCTATTACAACTGGCTTTTCATTATTACACTTCCAGTCATGTACAACTGGACCATGATCATAGCGAGGTGACGTCCAGCTGAGATGTTTCGCTAGAAAAAAAGATATGTGAATATGTAGGCCTTAAACGCATGCTTATACAATACTGTTAAATGTCAGGACTATATTTGTCACAGCAAAATAACAACTTCAAATGTGTGCTTGGAAAAATTGCAGTAGAAGTGGTTGTTCTTAAGGTGAGGGTAATTTGTCGCTTCATCTCTTCACAGAAAACAGTTTTTATTTTGCTTTTGAAAAGACGAAATCAAAAATCGAGATTGATCAATATGAGAAAAAAAAAAAAGATTTATTTTTTTCCCTATATCACCCATCATTGTTGTGGCAATACTTCTTCTACTAATACTACTACTCAGCCTAATCAAAGCCCCATTTGTTTCCAGGGTGCCGACCTCCTTTTTATGTCATTTTAAAGGCAAACGCAGTATTGATGCATGTATTTTAATGCAGACTGTGTATAAAAGCATGTGCTGTATCCTCTAAACTGAAGATTCGACTTTAACTTGATAAAATACGGGGAAAACAGCTCTAAAATATTCAAACTATATTTACACAATGTTAAATTGCCCAATATCTCCACAAGAAATAGTTGAGCTTAGGAGGATATTACTAACTTCTTAACTATGCACAGGCACATAGTGTAATTTCTGATTGATTTACCACAGCAGAGGAGGAGATAACAGCAATTAATTTGGGAATTAATTTGAAATGCTGTCTCATGGGGTTGTAAATGTATCCAAATAGACTGAGACCTCATGTCTGTAATGGTAAAATAAAACAAACACATGAATCTAACAGGGGAAGCCTAATGCTGGTTTGTCTCCATAGGGCCTGCTTTGAGGAGCTACAGCACAACTACATCATTTACTGGGTTCTACTGGACTACTCCTCAGACCTCATCTACCTGGCTGACATGTTCTTCAGGACCAGAACAGGTTAGGAAAAAAATGGGGCAAAATGGGGCTTATCAAACAAAATAAAACAAAAAACAATTCAACTTAACCTAGGTTGCTAGTGTCTTAAAGGTCCTAAAGTCCTGTATTTTACTAAGCTACTCTTGTGAACTTTTCAGACATGTTATAATGTTGTTAATCAAAAACATATATAGAGTTGTCTTTTGTTTCATTCACACATGTCTGGGTTCTCATTTATTACTAGTATATATCTCCCAACCTCAAAATGCTCTGTTCCACCTTGTGATGTCACATGGTAGAACAGTAGGTGGTAGTTTTCAGGTTAACAGCTACGTTTTAGATTTTGTATAAATAATAATAATCTGAAATTATTCAAATGATTCTAGAGAAGGGGTATGGAGTTTCACAACACAGTGGAGCACTTCTTAAAGTCCTAGAGTGTTTTCTGCATGAGAGAAGAACTAAATGTGCAGGACAATTCAATCCACTTTATTTATATAGCACATTTCATAAATAACAGTTTCCAAAGTGCTGCACAAATACAGACTAAAAGCAACAATAATAATATAATAATATAATAAACACAGATTAAAACATATTAGTCCTAAAACAATAAACCAGTAAAATTAAATAAGAGCAAAGCCATAAGATAGCAATAAATAAATAAAAACCCATAAAATACATAAAAAATAAATAAATAAAAGACACAGAGGAGCACACAACTCACGCGGTGTTAAAAGTCAGAGAATAAAAGTGAGTCTTAAGACGAGACTTAAAACACTTCACTGTGGGGACAGTTTGGACATGGAGGGGCACAGCGTTCCAGAGCTTTGGGCCGACCACAGAGAAGGTCCTGTCCCCCCTGGATTTAGGCCTCGTTTTAGGCACCACAAGCTGGAGCTGGACCTCGGACCTCAAAGCTCGTGTGGGGGTGTAAATTTGGAGGAGGTCCGAGATGTGCTGTGGAGCCAGTCCATTCAAAGCTTTAAAAACAAACAATAAAATCTTAAAATCAATTCTAAAATTAACAGGAAGCCAGTGCAAAGATGCAAGGCGCATACTATTGTGTTAAACAAGTGTGAATGAAACAAAATCCAACTCCAGGTGTATTTTTGATGAGGAAACATTATAACAGATCAGAAAATAGCGTAATATAGGCGCTTTAACCTGCATGCAAGTTGTTCTCATTCTCAGAACCTCAGAGCACGACATTGTCCACTCCCACTTTCTGCAAACTGCCTGCTGCAATTCAGATCCTACTGATGAGGCTTTTTGGGGACAGAGACAATACAGAATGAATGCAATCATGTGAAATGTTTTTGTAATTAAGAATAAAATTGCATTAAGCATTAAAATTGTTAGCAGCAAATGCTATATTTGATTTTAACATGTTTACCTCGAATCAGAAGACGCAGACAGGTCAAGTTTGAGAATTAATAAATCAAATCTTACATAAAGTTCCATTAACATGATGGAAAATGAATGGAAGATTTTAGCTCATCTGATTAATACATTTGCATAATCAGACCAATTGCAAATAAAGTGTGATTAGTGCATAAATTGTAATTGTGATTGATCCTCTTTTTCATAAACGCAGGTTATCTTGAGCAAGGCCTTCTGGTGAAAGACAAGCAGCTGCTCCAAGATCGCTACATCTCCAGTTTCCAGTTCCGCCTGGACGTGGTCTCCATGCTCCCAACTGACATCTTTTATCTGTACTTTGGAATAGACTATCCAGAAATCCGCATCAACAAACTGCTACGAATAGGGCGCATGATGGAGTTCTTCACCAAAACTGAAACAAAAACCAACTATCCAAACATCTTTCGCATCGGTAACCTCATCATGTACATACTTATTATTATCCACTGGAACGCCTGTCTTTACTTCTCCTTTTCCAAGTCCATCGGGTTTGGGGCGGATGACTGGGTGTATCCTGCTTTGGACAATCCCGAAGAGCCAGAGTTCGGTCAGCCAATGAGGAAGTATGCGTTTAGTTTATACTGGTCCACACTGACTCTTACGACTATTGGTGAAACTCCGCCGCCAGCCCTGGACTCCGAGTTCCTCTTTCACGTGGTGGACTTCCTGGTTGGTGTCCTCATCTTTGCCACGATCGTAGGAAACATTGCCACGATGATCTCCAATATGAACGCAGCCCAAGCCCAGTTTCAGTCCAGGATAGACAACATAAAGCAGTACATGCAGGTATGGAATTAGAAGAAGTCTTAAAAAGCACATACATAGACAAGAATATCCACGAGGCTCTTTACCAATTAGAAATAAATGTCATTACGCTTAAATATGCAGGGTTTGTGTGTTAAACATGTGTGTCTGAAACAACATAACTCCCGGTAGGTTTATGATGAGGAAACTCCATTATAACATCAGAAAATATCAGAATATCAAATCAGAAAATAGTGTAATATGGCACCTTCAAAAACGATGTTAATTCAGATTAATTTCTGTAAATTATGATATTCCAAAATAGCTGCATTTGTAGGATAAACAGTTCTGTTCATCTCAGGAAAAAGATGCAGAACATAAAATGCTGCCCTATGTACATTTTCTAGAGGAGGTTATGGATCAGTGATGCACAGTATAAAGATTTTCAAGAGACAAATTTAAAAAATTTGTTTATGTTTTTTTGCTTTATTGCTTTTTCATATATTTACAATGTCAGGTCTGCATAAGTCTATGCTTGACATTTATATTACGCAATTATTGTGTTTTTTATGTACATGAATTGGCTACGACCTTAAAAAATGTCATGTGGTGCAATCGAGAATAACCTTAAAATTGTTTTGCTTTCTGATAATCTAAGTTCTGAGTAATACGAACATGAGATTGATATTTGAAAAAAATGAAAACATGAAATTTGAAAAAATCGACAGGCTCAGACAAAATTTGTTTGGGGGAAATATTTATTCAAGAAACTTGAAATTTCATGTGGGACTACAAAACACTTCAGAAAATATGACAAAAAAGAAAGAAAATAAATCTGATTAGATTTAGAGTAATTTTAAACAAGTTTAAAAATCAGCAGTTAAGGACGGATGGTCGCACCACATGACATTTTAACACTTTAAATACAAAAAAAAACATGTTGAATAAATAACTTCTGAAAAAATGATTTGGTTCTATGAAGGTGAGAGGAACTACAGATATATGGTGAATTATTATGAAATTTGAACCATTTTAACTGATGAAGTAGCAATTGGAGACACGCCATGTCACTGACCCTTAGACGTCCAGCTCGTGTTCCTGTAGATGCTTCTGTGTTGTCAATAATGTTTCACGATATGGAATTACATTTTCTTTTCCCATGGAGACAAGCCACCAGACCATATCACAGTCAAATCTGTGGAGGTGCGAACCCTTAGGTGGTCACATTTATATTTGACACCTTCAAGGAGCCACTCACCCATTCACACAAACATTCAGTGTACGTAGAGACTGGGGACTGAGGGGTTAAGTGTCTTGCCCAAGGACAGAATGACAGTGTTCATCTGTTGGAGCTGGAATCGCACTGTCACCCTTTGATTCCGAGGATCTGAAGCATGAATGAATGTTGTTCCTGATATTTTTAACATGTTTAATTTAACAAATGCACAATAGAAATGCTATACTGTGCAATATTTATGCAATATCATCTCCATGAGCATAAGCAGGTATCATCCATCCACCAGAAAAGTCACATAATGCATATTTAAAGCGACAAAAACAATAAAACCCACCAAAATTAAGATTGTTTACTCCTTTCTTTCAGGTTCGAAAGGTGAGCAAAGAACTGGAGGAGCGCGTCATAAAGTGGTTCGACTATTTGTGGAACAACGGTAAAGCCCAAGACGAGCGAGAAGTCCTGCGGTACCTCCCCGACAAACTGAGGGCCGAGATCGCCATCCAAGTTCACATGGACACCCTGAAGAAAGTTCGCATTTTCGCAGACTGTGAGGCAGGTCTACTCATCGAGCTCGTACTAAAACTGCGCCCCCAGGTGTTCAGCCCGGGCGACTACATTTGCAAAAAGGGCGACATCGGACGGGAGATGTACATCATAAAAGACGGAAAACTGGCTGTAGTCGCCGATGATGGTGTGACTCAGTTTGTCGTATTGGGAAGCGGGAGCTACTTTGGCGAAATCAGTATCCTCAATATTAAAGGAAGTAAAGCAGGAAACAGACGAACGGCTAATATTCGGAGTATTGGGTATTCCGATCTTTTTTGCTTATCCAAAGACGACCTGATGGAGTCCTTGACGGAATACCCGGACGCCAAGGCTATGCTGGAGGAAAAGGGGCGACAGATTCTCATGAAAGACGGTCTCATCGATTTGGACCCCGCAAATATCAAGCCAGAAGTTAAAGAGCTCGAGGAGAAAGTGAACAAGCTGTATAGTACAACCGAACTGATGCAGATCAAGATCAAAAAGATACTGGTGAGCTACGAGTCCACCGAGACGGCTCTTAAACTTCGACTCTCGGACTTGGAGCGAATGACGGGAGAACCAGTGGAGGATGACGGAGATGAAGAAGAGGGCAAAAGGGTTGAGGAGGAGAAAGTTGAGGAGGCAAAGGACACAGAGGAGGCTAAAAAGGAAGGTGAAAAGTAAAGAAAATACCACAAAACAAATGTTGAAAATAAATATAGTTTGTCTTGTACATAAGACTGTGGCAAAATGTATAGGATCAGGTTTAGGTAGGTTCTGAAATAACTAAAAAAATAACTAAACAAATAACAGTTGGATGTAATCATGGCTACAGGCTGTATATATTGTATATTTAGGGAGGTTGACAAACATAAGCTGATCTCTTGATGGGAAATAAGTTCTGTACATGAAATGCGTAATATATTAATAAACATGTGGCTAACGTGTAGCTGGTGTGTGGTTTAACCTATGTCTGCGTTCCATTTATATTCAGTGCACATGTAAGCGGGGCTTGTTTATGAACCTAGAAATACAGAGGATGAAAGTATACCAGTGATATTTCGAAGTACATAAAAAGATCTAGTACCACAGTTAAAAGTGTATGCTTGTAGTAGTTGTAATTCTGGTAGAAGTAGAATATTTTCCATTTAATTAGCATTTGATAAAAGCTGATTGTGTTTGTTTATTTATTTATTTATCGACAGAACAGAAAGCGCTGTTGCATTTAAAGCGGCTGTCAATACTCCCTGTAGCTAAGGGCTAATTTGCAGACCCGGTCCCTCACATAAAACAGGTAAACGCAGCCAGCGACATACAGACATTACAACATGAAGCTCATTTACGAAGTATTTATATTCACATGCATTTGAATTGGTTCACGGGCTTGAATTTGTTACGGTCACCGCTTCATTTTGCTTTTAAACTGGTTCTTTTGATTTTAAAGTGCTGTTTAACTTAAAGACGACGCAATTTTAAATACGTTGTTGTGGCTTTAGGCAAGGCACTTCATCCGCATTGCCGGGTATGTGAGTGTCGGAGGCGGTCGGAGGGGCTGCCGATGGTGCAGATCGGCAGCCTTGCTAACATTGATCTGCCCCAGGACAGCTGTGGCTATAATTGCAGCTTATCACCCCGGAGTGCGAAGTGAATGAATGATGCTCCGTCCAGCTCTTTGTATATCTTGAAAGGAGCAATATAAAATGAATTAAACATATTTTAAATTCTTCCTTCATTCGTTTTTGATAAGCCCTACTATATTATCCACTGAGACAAATGCAGTACATGGTGTTGCCCACTGGGGGATAGTAAAAAGCTAGTATTTTCAAGCTGCCCATTTCAGAGCCTGGGAAGGTTATGAATGGAGAGTTTTTATTGTAAAAGACACACTAGAGATGCGGAACAAATTACCATTCATTTTTGTTGATTTGTATTTACTCAAAGCCAAATATATCAGACAAAAGTAACAGCAAATCCTTTATGCCACAGTTTAATTTATTCAAGTATCTCTTTTGACTGTTAAGGGCACAAGCAACCTCTCACTATCAATTCAATTTCCACCTGAAATTGCTCTAAACAACGGTGCCTGGCAAATGACTGCGTATTAACAGAAATAGACTATTACAAAAGTCATCTTTAAGAGAGATTGCCCTATTTTGCGCAAGTAGCGGCGGAGAGCAAAGATGTTTGCGCAGAGAAAGCCTCAGAAAAAGAAATTACTTTGTGGTTTCTATTTGAATGGAAAAGCGGCTTATTTCAACATAGGGGTTAATATTTAGAGAAACCACCTGATGGGATTAGCAGGCTAATTAAGGTTGGTGTGCACCCATGGGACCACTGATCATCTATTGTGTGGAGTTGTGAGAAAGGAAAGTCATATTCACTATATCAAGGAAAGGACCAAACCAATGCAAGAATAATGCAGCTATATTACTCCAGACTGAGCTTTACCTTATGTCTTGTGCTATTAATGAAAACTCATATATTAAAGTGAACATTTCATGATATGTTAAATTATGCAAAACCTATATAATATACATAATAATACAAGAGTTTTATGATTTAAAAGTTTTAACAGTTTTGTGCAGGATTAATCTATAATTCTTATCTTGCCGCTGGTGACATTCTCACATGAAGTGCATGGATATACTACTTTGTGCAATTAGCATAATGTTCTTTCCTGTTCATTTTCTCCCACAATGAAAAACCTTCAATTTTCTAATCTTATAATATGAGTAAAAATCATCTATTATGCAGAAAAGAAAGAAAAGCATTCAACCGGCAAGAATACAAATATGGAGCCTTTAGCTTTTATGCTAATTAATCCACTACAACAACATCAAAAACACTCTCCGAATAATAATTTTACAGGATAAAATTTTATTACATAGTCACTGGTCAGTATTTGGACCTACCCTGAGCTTTTTTCCCATTGGGGTTAAACAAGAGTTGAATTGAGAACTCGTTTTGGTGAATATATGCAAATGACTGCACGCTGTGAGACAGAAAGAGACAAAAACAAAAGAAACATTGTCATTTCCAAATTCTTATTCCTATTACACTGAACACTTGCAAGCCCGAGATAAATTAATACTGTTCTTTCTTTAGAGACTTAAAGATGGACTGTGTAACATTTTTAGTGGAGGGTGCAGTATAGATTAAACCTATTTACCATGAGTGAAGCAAACAGGTTACAGCACGACGCTACATTACAGTTCAGATTTGTGGAGAGTCACCCCTATTCACAGCGCAATTAAATCACTGGTAATGAATAAATGCTAAATGGATATGTTTAAAGGTGCAACTTTTTTGTTTGGGGTCCATTCCTTAAATTACAGGTGGTTTTATAGCTCAAAATTACCTCAAAAAACAGGTATTCTGACTGCCTCTCCACAGATCTAACCTATAACGCGGTTTTGTCTGGTCTCCATGATGATAAAAAGGTTAAATAGCGTACTGTGAAACATCACGGACAAAGCAATAACATTTCCACGGAGAAAAGCATCCGATAGACCCGCAAAAGTGACACAACGCACCTTTAAACGCAGCAGTATAGTCGATTTATGCTGGTGGGGTGAGACAAGTGATGGAGCGCATGTCATTTAGCGCGCTCAGATTGTTTTCTATAAGGCTGATTTCCCAAAGGACGCATTTCTCTGAGGGATTCCACGCCCGAGGAGTCTGACTGTATTGAACAACCCCAACCAACGCCGTTTTTAAGAAGAATTGGTCCCTTCACATCTCCTCATTAGTATGACTCATTAACATTCCCCAAGACAACTCTGAGTCTACAAATCAACGCAAAAAAAACACTAGTATATCCAGAATTAGGTAACTCATACATTTTGCAAAACATTAAATAAGACATTCAATAGACGTAAATAAAATAGGCAAACAGTAAATATCCCATTTGTGTTAAATAATTCACAATCTTCAACACCCACTGCTCTGTGTGGCCCCTAAGGCAGGAAGGGTTCAACTCCTCATTAATAAGAAAAGCAGTTTAGTTTAGTCAGTCCATTCTCAGTGTAGTGCAAGCACAGGGGAGAGGGAGATTAGACTTGGAGTAATTCAAATAGACTTCAGTGGCACACAGGCGTATGCTCTGACGAATTTGTATGAGCCTGCCACCATAAAAGTATCAATAAAAGACACAATAATGCAAATGATTGGATGTTTTTACTGTAGAAAGTTTCTTACAAGTACAACAATGGATATGTTTATGTAATTGAATTATTATAGCCTAGTTGTGTACAAGAGCCTAGACTGTATAGAGAAGTGGACTAAAGGAGTGTGACGTCACCCATAGCATTCAGCTTCAGTCAAATGAAGCTCACAAAGGCCAGCGGTTAGATGGGGGATTTTGAGTTCAATATTAGGGTACAGCAGCAGTTACGGGAAAAGAGGTGACAATATTCCAGCGTAAAGTGAATTGAAGATGAAGTCGATGAAGCCAGAAGTGCGTCCGCTCTCACTTCCTCTTCAGAAAGCGGTGGGTAGAGTGCGATGTCCATTGATATGGAAAGTCTATGGCTCAGAACTGCAGCCTGCAACACCTAAGGCCGCTGTAACTCAAAATCAAATTTCCTTCTGTACATTGCTATTTCCCTGACTTAGTGCAGCACTGGGTCTGACCAGTCTGCAGGATGTCTGACCTCTTTTAGTCCCACATGTCCACAAACTACTTCACCCACTGCTGCCTTTAAAAACAGAAATATTTAGTCTTCCCTTTAGAAAGCAACATGTCAAAGGGCGATGATGAAGCTTTGATGCTTTAAACTCTTGGCCAGTGGCATAGTGGGTGCAACTAACGGTGGGGGGGTGGGGGTGTCCCAAAAGACTGGGAGGGTTGGTGTGCCTAAAAAAAAGGGAGGTGGGGGGCTCAAAAAAGTGCTGTGGGCTCCTTCTGCAGCACCAATTGCTACGCTCCTGGCAGCTAATTGTTATGTGACAATATTTAGAAATACAAGTGAAAAAATGCATAGCACACTCAGGCCGATGTCCTAAAGCTTTTTTTTTTTTTTTTTTTTTAATAGATACATTTTCTTGCTTTGGAACACAGTACAGCAAATGCATTCCAGTGCATTCAAGAAAATATCACTTGAGTTAATAATTGCAATAATCTAAACTCTTACTGACAAGCATGAAGGGAAAAGTGTTTCATGTGTTTTCTTCTAATCACTTATCGTGAATGCCAGAACATATGTTGCCTACGAGATAGGTCAAGGGGGAGTGAGGGGTCTGGTGTTTCAGTGACAGGTGAGCTTGAACAAAGGTCAGGTGAGGGGAGTGGGGAATAGGTTTCACATCTGGTGTCCACTGATAAAAATAAGACAAAAGTACTTACAAATGGTGGCTGTAATGGTTCTTTGAGTTAAACACATCAATTTCTCATTCCTCAACCTTGTACAAAATGACAGAGGCTCAAATGATAAGATTAGAAAACAAATGAAAAGCTGCACTAATGACTTGACTCAAGCATGAACAGAACCTAAAATAAATGAAAGAGCACATCTCAGGATTATTGGGGATCACACATCCAATCTGTAGTCATACCATTGCACCTTGAGTGCTCCTTGTACCTGTAGTGACACTAAGAGGAAGTGTTAGATCAGACCAAATATGGAGGTTATAAAAAAATCACTACATTTTCCTGCTCTCTCCTCTACATCTCAACCCCACAGCTACAGACAAATAACCCGGAAGTAAAAGGGTTGGGACCTGCATATTCACATTTGCCCACCAAACTTAGTCCCAGTAATGACAAATTGTTTATATTAAATTGTCTTTATGTAATAACTATTTAGCCAAAATTTTGTCAGTATTGGAAAGATTTCTGTGCGCAAAAGCATTAATGGTCCTATATTTATTGGTATATAGCAATTGATAGAAATTGGCAATTCCAAGGCCGAAATAATCCAAATGATTCTAAGGAGAAAAGGAAGGAGAAAACACAACAGAGCACTTCCTGTATTACCACATGATGAGTGTTTTCTGTTTGAGAAAAGAACTCAGCCTAAATCTGCAGGTCTATTTGTGATGAAGAAACAACATTATAGATCAGAAAATAGTCTAACATGGGCCCTTTAAATGATCATCTTTATGTTTATCTTTATCTATGTTATCTTTATTCCTGGATACAACATGATTAAATTAAATAATAAAACATTTGGGGTGCAGATTGAATTGTTCTATTGACCCAGTTTTTTTTTTATTCTGGCAATAACAAAACTGTGAAAAGAGTGTGCAACATTGTCCTTTCTTGACTCACTTGTGGTTCAGTTTAATTGGAGGAACTTTTGTTGGTGCGAATTTGTGTATTTTTTTATCTTATGGTAATTTCAAAGCATGATTTTCTGTATTTTAGTTACACAAACGACAATATATTGCCCTTTTTAATGGGTGAAAAATGACACCTGGAACCTTTTTTGTTTCTGCTGGACATTGAGATCAAAACTGGGACTATCCTGAGTAAACAGCAATGTCTAGTCTCCCTAAATATGTACCATTTGTATAATATATTCTAATTTCGGCAGCTTTATTCACATAACTCTTACTCTTACTTATCTTTGCTAAATATTTGGAATGGTAAATAAATAAATGAATGAAGCCTACACTCCAAGACAAATTGAGTGCGTCACACTGAGGTAATGGGTCACGAGCTGCCTGATCTACAACAGATAAAAGCTTCCGTGCACCTCCTGAAGTGGCATTGATTTTTAGCACAATCCCGGACGATTTTGCCTCCCACTGCAACAGCCACGTGCAAGAAGTGTGCAGGGGATTGTTCGGCTCGTGGGGAGGTCAGAGGTCACTGTGGGTGCTGCTATTACCCATGATGCCCTTTGATTACCCTAATTGATCTGAGCACGAGGATGCGGTTTGGTCCAGTCGTGCCGTGCATGTCACAGAAGACGAAGACTGAGGATGACAGGGAAAACTTGAGTGTGATTCTCCAGGAAGGAACGGCATGTCTGTGTGCTAATGCCTGGAATAGAGTCTAATTAGAAAATAATTGAGGTGCAGTGCTCTTTCATTAAGAAATAAATTGCTGTCCATGGTCAGATTGATCAGAGGGAGATGCAGACTCTACAGTTGAGGCCCTGGATACTGCGGTGGTATGTGGACTGTAGGCATTACCCTATGGGCAGAAACATGTGGGTGCTGCTATGTAAAAAATGTGAATGTTTTCTTTTGACTTTGACTTGAAACCACTGAAAGATCTGTACCTTTTTCCACTGTAGTGTTAGTAAAGGCGGTAACTGATATACAAGATTGGAAACAAGAGTTTGAAAGATTAGAGGTTAGATAAACTTTGAGAGTTATCTAAGGTAATGTGTTGAGTCTAAAGTGATCATTTAAGTCAGCGGTCCCCAACCCCAAAGGGGAAAAGGCCCAGCCAGGAGACAGAAGAGGAGCCTACGACTTCCAAGAAATAGAAAGCTACATTTAATAGACAATATCAGGAATCCTACTTAAAATACGGATTTATCCCAACAGGAGATTTCCATGCACTGAGCCCGCTCTGCATAACATGCGGCGACCGGCTCTCGAATGAAGCAATGAAGCCCTCAAAACTGCTTCGCCACTTGGAATGCAGCTCATATCATATTATTTTGTTGTATTTATCCGCCACACCTTAAACGCTGGTCCCTGAAAATATTGTCTGACATTACACCGGTCCGTGGGGCAAAAAAGGTTGGGGACCACTAATTTAAGTCCTCTATGAAGCATGTGGCTACGACCAGGAGAGTGGAGATGTTCGTCACGGTGTGGTCCAGAGGTCCAGCGGTTTGGAGTCTGAAGTCCTTACAATGTCAGGTCTGAAGAATCAGATGAGCTGAGATGGACAGAGGCCACGTGATCTAAACTATAACTACAGGCTCACACAGCATTAGGGCGAAGGAATGCTCTATCTGGTGCTGAAGAGCAGCACTAGTCACATATTAAGGCCAATAACTAAAAAGGCTGTTGGCTACAGAAATGCAGATGTTTAAATTTGGATAAATGTGAAAGCTTTAATTTCAGTCAGATCAGCTACAATAATTTGGTTAAAAACACATCAAAAGAGGCGCACAACTTGTCCAGCAGAAAAGATAAGATAAAACGCTGATCTGTGTCTCTGTCCTCTCTGGTCAAATATTAGAGTTGAAATCTTTGGGGCCTTGTCATTGTATTTCATTGAGTGGGGACTTTGGAGGATGTTCTGTTCTCTCGTTATGTGCAATATGAACCATTATCAGTTTTACACAAATACATTATATTCCAGTGACATTTACAGATCAGAAGATTCAGTCAATACTGACAATATTCACAGCATGAACAATTTATACCATTCGTCTGGTTTCTGTGGGGAAAGTCATTAGCCGAGATTGTTAAAGACGTTAAAGATTGTCTCTGCTGCACCACACAAGTCTCTATCCATCTTAATTTAAGTGATTTAAGTAAGCTGAAGGGAACTGGGGGATGGTTGTGCATCCTTCACTGTCTTGCCCAAAACTATTTAGCTTATTGAACATATTGAACATTGAACAAGCTCTATTCCAGTCTCTTAAAGTTGTAAAAAGTGCTTAAAGACCCATTATGGTGAATTATTATGCTCTAAATTCATAAGAAAAGAAAGGAAAAACGTTGGACCAAACAGTTTGAAAGCTAGTACTGTTTTTCACCGTTTTAATTGAAAATCAAGTACACATCTTTCGCACTAATAACATTAAACCCGGACTAAAGCAGGACTAGAACAGGAGCAAACCAAGTCTACTTTAAGACTGAACTTGCTCACAACAAGAAGTAATTCAGTGTGTTTCCTTAAACCTGACACTACTATACAATATGTAGGATAGTCACATTGGGTTGTATTCAAAAACAAAAATGAAATGGTAGTTTTATGTGTTTTAGGGCAGCACTTTTGACCATTTTAAATAATTTGTTTGCCTGAGATACTGTATCATGAGGAAAGCATTTTTCATAGTCCCGAGCAAATGTTTTTTCACATGCAATATTTTGTCAGAACTTTCCAAAAAAAAATTAAAACAGCAAAGAAAGAAGCTTTTGATGTGCATGGGATTCAGGTGTGTGAATGATGATGAACAATTCAGCTTGCAGATATTCATTGCTTTTGGTTATAATGGTACTTCAAGGCAGCTTTGTTCATTGATTTTTATTGTTTTATTGTAGTCTGAACACTTTGTGGCTTGAAATTTTTTATTTGAGAGTGAATGTCCAATGAAAATGCACCGCCCCCGCTTGCAGAAGAAAGTGAGAGACGTATGCATCTGAATATATATCTGTATATTTGCCCACAAAGTAAAATGATCACAAAAATACATCAGCATCCTCATTACTTTGCATTATGTTCAAAATAAATTCAATAATTCAATTACTCCAGTCAGCTCAGTGTCAGAACCCTAACAAAAGCGGACAGCGCCTCATTAGACAGCAGCTTCAAAGATGTGAGAGAACACAGGGGTCAGGACTGGACTCAGAGGAAATATGCTTCACATGCAAATGACTGCATTTTAGACGCCGCTCCAACTATTGTCTGTGGTCGTGCCGCTGATGGTTGTCAACGATGACCATATGGTGTCTGTTTAAGAAGCCCACTCTCACAGCAGCCCAAGAAATAGAACGCTAAGTAAGAGGGGAAAACATCTCACAAAACCAGACTTTGTCATTCACAGATGTTAATGTAATGATCCTTTGGTAAGTTGAGTCATTCAAAGAGCTACATATTATGCTGTTTTCTGATTCGTGTTATATTTTCTGATATATTTGACTTATATATGAACTTTTACGGACTATTTTTTTCTGTTTTCTGTTCATCTGCTTGTTTTTATATATATTTTATTACTTGTATATAATGTTTAGTCATACAGTATGGTTGTAAATTCATTCTTCAGTGACTGTTCAAACATTGTGTCCTTAATAAGGCCACTTCAAAAACACAACCACATCAAGAATAACAATACAGAAGAAATAGCAATTTTAACCTTTTGCCTCCCATAACAAAGAATTTACAGTGGAAACAGTATGTTATAAGACTTTAAAGATGTAATTGTTGCTAAAGCTACAAGCAAATAGCCTTAACAAAAACACATTAGAAACATGTAAATGACATACATCATATGGACATTTTGACCACACATGACCCATTTTATATTTTTCATGCTCTGTTGATTAGATACAAGATACAATCAGTGGTGGCACTATAAGTGTGCTCTGCAGGGTCACAGACATGCGCTGAAGCCCAAATGTTTGCCCATGTAGCTGAGCAAATATGGTAAAACCAGTTCCTGGGGTGAAAATGAGACAACTGTGTTCTTTTTGCATTAAAACAACCTCTTGTCTATAGATGAGATGTATTTTTATTACTTTATTCTATACTGTATTTTATTTTTACTTGTACGTATACATTTATATAATTATGCCTTTCTCTTTATTATTATAATATATTGTGAGCTACTGTCCACATAATTTCCCTTGTGGATCAATAAAGTTTATATAAGTCTAAGAAGAACCAGAATCTGAAATAATTATGTGAGAACCAGGGAGTGTGCTGTTTATATTATTGTAGTATTGTAGCTCATTGCTGTAAATAGTTCAAAAACACATTAAAAGCACAGATAATCCAACATTCAGCTGTGACGGCCAAATTTATATCAAAATATTGATATATTGATACGGACAGAGGTATCAAATACTTAAAATGGCAGCTGCAGGTGAAGGAGTTTGATCATCCAGGATCAATCAGCATCACAACTGTCACAAGAAAACTGAACAGAAAAGGGAGAAATAGCGAGATGGTGGATATGGGTACAGGAGGAAATGAGGCTAAAGTATGTGTGCATATGGAGACTTAATGGACGCAGATATTTGTGCCAGTTGGCAGTGGGTGTAAGATGGTGAGTGGAAAAAGTCACACGCAATTCTACAGCAGCTCAGTATTCCAGCCAGTGTATCCCTGTGTGACTATGCTTTAGGACTGTAATAAGAGACACGTTATACAGTTCCACATCACATCAAAAGGTCACCCAAATGTGGCAGTGGGAGAGAAATCACGGTGATGAGACTGGTGTTTACTTTTAAAGGTCGTATATTGCACAAAATACTCTTGTGAGCTTTAAGCGACGTTATAATGTTGCCACCTCATCAAAAATGTATCCGAAACATCCCTCCATGTAATAAAGGACTTTTCATTTATTCAGTCTCTGTGACTCAGGTTTGTACCTTGCACCTGTACTGCGACTTGATGCTTTTTTATAACCCGCTGAAGCGCTCCACCTCTTCTCTTCCTCTGATACCTGAAGCTATATTTTGTTTCATTCACAGATGTAAGAATAAGTCTTTATTATCTGTCTACATGATCTGTTCCAACTTGCCATGAAGCAAATCCAGGGCTAAAGTCACCCGTATGATTCTAGTGAAGGTGCGTGGAGTTTAAAAACACAATGGAGCACTTCCTGTATGCCCAAATGACGTCACAAGGTGGAATTGTCAGTCTAAATATGCAGGGTTTGTGTGTTATATGTGTGAATAAACTCATCATAACTCCAGGTATTTTTGATGAGGAAAGAACATAACATAGATTGGAAAACAGATCATGCCGCTGCAAAACCATCTATCAAATTTTCTCTTGAACCAATCCAGTTCAATTGAAAAATAGAAAAAAAAAAAAACCCTGAAAAAACAATATATAATATGAAAATAAAATGAAATAAAAATAAAAATAACAGCTCCATGGACTTTTGGTTCATATCTTTTATTATTATCATTTTTTCCCTATATGGAAACGAACATTTGCTGAGCTTTTGTTCACATAATTTCAATATCCTGTCTAATGCGGCATTGAAAAATAGTGCCAACGCGATATATTTTCAAATAAGATAAAGGCACTAGTCCACAGTCGACACCGCGGGGGCCATCTGTTATTTATTCAAGTTCAAACAGTAGCCACATGTATCAATCAATCTCTCGCTCCATTTGTGCCACTCCGTGCGTCACTGAGTGCTCTGCGCGCGGCTCCAAACTGCTGCCACTGCTACTGGAGTCGGCGCGCTCTCCACCACATTCAACAGGCGCCCGAGGACTCTCCAACTCCAAACCTCTGTGCTTCTTAATACTTAGGAGTGAGCAGAGCAGGTCAGTGGGATAACGGGAATTTAGAGATGTTCTGTTTCTGGGTGACTTCATTTTACGCGCGATGAATGCCTGGAGACAGACTACTCCTTGCGCTAAATACTTTGTGTAGACAACATCTTTAAGGCTGTATCCCGGGAAAGGACGAAGAGAATGGAGGCTTCACACAATGAATCAAACGCCACAATGAACTACACCAACAAGTACGCCCAGCCCCCGTGGCGTGTGGCGCTATGGTCGATCGCCTACAGCTTCATCCTGGTTGTGGCGGTGTTTGGAAACCTGATCGTCATCTGGATAATCCTCGCGCACAAACGTATGAGGACCGTCACCAACTATTTTCTCCTCAACCTGGCATTTTCTGACGTGTCAATGGCCGCGTTCAACACCCTCATAAACTTTATCTATGCCTCGCACGGGGCGTGGTACTTTGGGGAAGCTTATTGTAAATTCCAAAACTTTTTCCCCGTTACATCTGTGTTTGCGAGCATCTACTCCATGACGGCAATCGCAGTGGACAGGTGAGCATTTTTATTTTTTTTACTTTTGGGACTGCATCAAGATTAAAATCCTCATTAGCATATGTATGTCGGCTGCACTATAATAATTGACCGTCTCCATGGAGATATTATTGCTCTGGCAGGAATGTTCCGTGGTTTGACATTAAAAATATCAATCTATTATTTATTAATTACGGGGGTTTCTATTGCAATTAAATAAATAAATAAATAATAATTTCTTCTCTGAATATGGGCAACTCTCCACAGATCTCAGTTGTAATGTAGTGTAGTGCTGTAACCTGCTTGCCTCTCATGATATATGGGTTAGTCTATACTGTGGAACATTCTAGACAAAGCAATAAAAAGCCTCTCCAGTCCACTAGAAATGTTACGCAGTGCACCTTTAATTAAACAATTAGCATACAAGTTACAGCCCTTTCCTACAAGTGCATCACAAAACTGTAGAGCAGCCCATCATAAACTAGTCTTTCTTGTTACAATGATCAAAGAGGAAGAGGAACATCCACTATGGGGCTGCAGAGCTGCACAAATGTCCCTGTGATTCAAAGGCTTTCATCTCAAATGCTTCAAACATGGTTTTGTGGATACACTTTCTTATCATGACACTTGGGCATGCTGCTTCCACCTGAGGCGACAAAAAATATGTAGTCTGAAAAAAAAGGTTCATTCACACATGTTTGATGTGCAGCCAGATGATGCACCAGTGCCAGTCCTTTGTTGTACCCAGTCTCTAGCCCAGGTGACTCTGCTTGACCATTGAGACGTGAGCTTCCAAGCTCCTTAGATTTTGTTTAGTGTGTTAGTCATCGTTGTATACTTTTTTTGTGTCACGATTCTTATTTTAATCAATTATTGAAGACTGTCTGTCAGTGCAATACAATAATAATAACCAATAATAACCAACAACTCATACTGGACATGTCAATGAATTATTGACCATGACGACGCTCCTCTCTGTCAGTCAAAACAGAAAAATCTGTTCGGTGCATTATAACTCACTGTAACAGTAACTGTGCACTTTCTCCCAGTATTCCCAGCTTCTCAGGCTGTGGCACCAGCCCCTGGCCCATCGCCTGCATATCCATCACTCCACATATGGATAATTACTTTGTTTAGGATATAATTGTATTGTGCATGTCTCAGTGGAGATTTATTTCCATCAGTGTAATATAATGTGATGTGATGTACAGAGGTTTAAATGCTTCTAAACAGGAGTACAGGAGTCATTTGTAACTTACCTGCCTGGGTCTAGAGGTTTAAATGCTTCTAAACAGGAGTACTGCCTTATGGAATATTGTTTGGTCACAAATAGATTCAGATATTTCAGGCAAATTCTGTTTTTACTGGAGGTGATGGTGAGGGACTAGTTTTTACAGATGTAGTTTTAGTTGGTAGAAAAAATAAAACAGCACACTCCATCTTTGGGAAATAGCTGCAGTAATCCAGTCTGTTTAATCCAAAATCCCGTTAGGATTTTCTGTTTGCTGCAGTGTGAATATTTCACTCAGAGATCACGCCTCTTACATGGCATCAGTGTCACATTGATCAGGTCTTTACACTGAATCTCTGATACTTATGACTTGATATTATGTCTTTGATTTAGAGCAAACCTATCATCCAAAATAGGCTTCTTAGAGTTTTAAACCATGTTATAGTTGTTTCCCCTTCTCATTTACCACATTGAAGTTGGGTTTGGAGTAATTTGTGCATTTTTGAGCAATTTTTAATCACATCTTTAATCACTTTCACCATATATTCACCATATACACCATATATTCCAGTCAAGTTTCCAATTTTATTTTCTACACGTAGGATTTGGTAACATTATGTAATGATTTTCGTACAATTTCTTTTTTTTTTTCCTAAATCCTACTCGCTAGTGTGGTGTGCTGCTGAGTCTCCAACTCTCCTGTGATAATGTTCACAGTGACACCAGCTCCCATTGGGCTTAACAGTTTTGTGTTGTGGAAGTCAGTGGACTTTTCAACGTAATAATCCACATATAGCAGACACATGCGCAATTTGTGCATGTGCCTTTCAGTGTTCTAATGAATGCAATAACAAATGTTCACTGATCGATAATGAAGTGGTTTCTGAGTATAAGCAAACCTTCAGTGGTGTATTTACACAACGCTCATTGCACCTGGAAAAGTTAATACTCTCCACACATTGAGTTCACAGGATTCTCAGTCATTATATTTTTCTTACTTTCATTCATTTATTTTCAGTTTTTTCTCATTATATTTAAAAACTGTAAAAAGTCAAGGCTGTTTCTATTCCTGTCAT
>JACN01070259.1:0-18072 GCA_000787155.1 Scartelaos histophorus | reverse complement strand
TATTATTACTATTATTATTATTATTAGGCTA
This sequence comes from Scartelaos histophorus, assembly GCA_000787155.1. Taxonomy (NCBI): domain Eukaryota; kingdom Metazoa; phylum Chordata; class Actinopteri; order Gobiiformes; family Gobiidae; genus Scartelaos; species Scartelaos histophorus. The sequence goes on along the minus strand of JACN01070259.1, from coordinate 18,041 downwards.
AAATGGGATTTAAGCAAAACTAAATCACATTGTAGAGCACAGATCTCCAGAAAACGTACTTGATAAAACTCTGTGCACTTAAAAGTTAAACTAAACTTCACCTCTGCAGTGTGTTATTGTAAACCCATCTGGCCTGTTTCCGTGGGTTTGACTGACAGCTCCATCTCTGAGACTGATGCTGCTTCATGGGCCGTGCATTTGTGATAATTGTTTTATTATTCACGAAAATACGGTGACCCGGGTGACCTTATAGGACCTGAAAAAACCTACAGGAGGAATTTTTAAATGATCCGAAAATGTGTGGAGATTCTTATCAGCTGTTATCTCCATGTGGGACGCATTTCTCAGTTTTGGCCACAATCCTGACATCTCATCAGATACAAGCAGCAGCACTTCTCTGATTGTGTGTGTGTGTGTGTGCGTGTGTGTGATTTTCTTGCGTGTGTTCACATCAGAGTGGAAGGACAGATCACTCCTTTGGTCAGAAAATGCAGCACGTAGGGAGGGGACGAGACACAATTTCCGCAAGACGAGATCTGAACATAATTCCCAGTACATACATTTCACAATTCAGTTTCCAATTTTGTAAACCAAATGAAAACACTTGGAAAAATCTCATGAGATCATTTTTCTCATGCAGTTTTGTCTCATGAAATCTTGTGAGATCTTGTCCCATCCTGGCTAGATTTATTAAGTGTATTGCACAGACATTAGCTTCTTTCCAGAGGTTCATCTCATGTCTAAAACTTAGCAACGCTCTCAGGCTTTATGGGATTTGTCTCAGCGTTTACAGTAGCCCGTCCTGTCATAAATACTGCAGGATAAAACATGTGCTCAGATGTCCCGATAAAGGCTTAAATCTGTAGAGTTTGCTCTGTTTTGAAGCACAGACTGAAACCTGAAGAAGTTTGTGATGACTCTATCTGGACGTGGACTTAACACTGTCAGGAAAATAAACCTGTGAAAAAATATTAATTACACTGGCTTAGATTACTGAGCTGTAGCTTCGTAGACCTAAATAAATGCAATGAAACAGTAAATTACACAGTTTGTCCAGAAACTCCCTGAGGACCCCAGACTCCCTGACACCACACACTCACAATATTCAATCATTAGTTCTAAAGGATAAAAATACTCCCTTTTTTTTGCACTTCCGAACCAAATTTTTGATTACCTCAATCTGGCCTGTCTAGACAACACAAGCACATTGTATTTCTAAGTTGCAGAAATTGTCATTTGCGGTGTAGTTTCCCATGAAATTATCACCAGCATATGCCCGGTGTGTCACATTCAGTTTTCTGTTACGCAACATTTAGAGGACTTTTTTCCATTCGGTGAGATAATATTTTGTTTTACATTGTTAATCGTTATGGCAACAGTCCTAATTTTGCATCATTCTGAAACTCATGGATAGGGACCATCTTAGATTTCTCTTGACCATGAAATTAGATCTGCAGATGAGTCAATGGTCGCCCACTGCTCCTGACAGGTTGCTGACATAGTATAAAATCTGAAGGTGAACCCAAGATGGTGTCATATTGTTTTCAATGGCCTGTGGTCGTTGGGGCATGGGCCCAAAAATAAATCTCTCTTCCACATTTATTTTCTCAATATGGGCTAGCTCCTTCCACCTGTGTAATGTTTGTAAAGTGCACAAAATAGTCTATGTTGTAAAAACAGAAAAGAATTCTACAAAATCCGACCTTTGTGAAAGATGTTGATGCCCTGTCAGAAAAAAATGGGCAGTTTTAATTACCAAAAAATGCATTTCGCTCTATTTTGTCTGGGCCCAAGCTCCTGTGCAGTACCTTAAGCGGCCACTAGTGGGTCTCGAGTTGGGAGAACGCCTTATCCAGGTTTTATTATAGATCCATAGTTACAAACAGGAAGTGAGAATGAGGCCACTTCCGGCACCATCAACCCCAATTGAATTTACATTGAATAACTGTGCCCCTTGTACATGCTTCTCATTTTGGTCTTAAAAAATAAAAATCTTGGTCTTGTTCATATTAACCCACTCTAGATGATTTTGGGGTTTTTATTTTGCTATTTTGTCTCTACATAATTTCCTATTCCTAATATGGAACTATTCGAATTCGCTTCTATAACTGCTAGCCTCCTGAGCTTCATTTGACTGGAGCCGAACGCTAGGTGACATCACACCCTCCATGTCCACGTCTTTATACATTGGGTGACCAGATTTTCAAAATTCAAAACTGGGACACACCCGGATTGGGACGTTTGGTATAAAAATTGTGAAAAGGGCGTGTAACATTGTGGATTCTCGTGTCAGTCATAATCTGAGGAACTTCTGTCGCTGCATGTTCTTTTGCTTTATGGTCATTTGTTTTGTGCATTATGGCAAAACAAATGACAATTTATGGCCCTCTTTACTGTCATAATCCTGTTTTAGTCCTGGTTTAGAGTTGATGTAGTCCTGGTTTAGTCTTAGTTTAGTCCTGGTTTAGATCAAATTGGTCAAAAACATTTCTTGTATAAAATTGGGACAAATCTCTGGTTTTGCATAAATCTGATGGGACAGGACACAGAGGGCTCAAAACTGGGACTGTACAGGTAAATAGCAGTGTCTGGTCACCCTACTTTACACTGAATAATTGTCCAACATCTCTGTATCCGCTCCTCATTTTGGTCTTAAAATGTTTGTATTAACCCACTCTTTATGATTTTTTTTTTTTTTTATTTTACTATTTTGTCTGTACATAAAATCCTATTCATAAATTGGCTTTTATAACCACTAGCCTCATGAGCTTCATTTGACTGGATCTGACCCCTATGGGTGACGTCACACTACCTTAGTCCACTTCTTTCTACAGTCTGTGGCTGGGACACTGCCATATGTCTGTCTGAAAGAAGGAGTTAACGACACTGAAGCTAACACAGCTATTTATTATTTTATTATTTATTATTATTTATTAGCCTTTATCTGCTAGCTCCGGGCTAACCAGTGTGTTTTCTGTGCAGGGGTGATCAGCACACACGCAGCTTTGGATCGAGAGGATAAACCTGAGCACACCATCGAGGTGAGACGTGACTCTTACACACAAAAACCTTGGCCAAAATTCAAGATATAAACACTTAACTCTATCAGAAAATGACTTAAAAGTAATGACATTTCTGTCCATGAAGCAAGATCATTTTACTTGATAAGTTCTCTTAAAATAAACTCCCTCTAGCCTAGAATGAATCAGTCTTAAAACTAGTAAGTAGAGAATAAATCTGATAACAAGATAAATCTTAAAAACCTGATATGTTTTAAAATCTTCTCGCGACAACTAGCATGCGAAGGTGTACTTCTTGATTCTCAGACAAATGCTTTAAATGCAGACAGTACATTTACTTTATTTTGACTTCAAGAGCTGCTAATACAATATATCTGTACTAGGGCAACACACATTTTGCTCAAATATTTGGAAAAAAATTAAATTAAAATTGAATTTCTAATAAACATTTTTAAATATTCAAGATCTCAATAATAAAACTTTCACTATGCATTTTTTATTATGTTTTAAGCTTGTTTTTTCTTCTGAAGCTGAAAAGATTTAAGGTTTTAATATTACCTCTAAAGTTACGAGATAATTACATGTATACTAAAAAAATAAATGAGGAATACTTTATGCAAGAGGCACAATTTAAATGGCTTAATTTTGTGTTAGTTCCTAATTTACCTATAAAAATGCTAAAGCTTTAACCTCCATTACTTCAGAATGGATGTTGTTGCTAATATGAAATGGTATGAAATATCTACTAAGAATGTGAAGTGGAACAAAATGCGACTTTCATGGGAAAACTAGGATTTCATTTCATTCATGTCACAAATTATAAAAAATTTGGAAAATAAAAACCTCTCAGATCCATGTGAATGATTCAGAGCCCAGTTAAAAAACACTCACAATTGTGTTTTACATTATTTGTTCATTTGTTGTTGTTCATCATTTCAAGAGTTTATGATCCACACTAAGGATTTTTACAAAGACAAAATCCACATTTTGAGGTTTTACTGGACAAATCCTCACAGAAATGTTGAGCCCTCAACAGTTTTTCACTTCATCTACCGATATATTACACATTTCATCATAAATTATACTTTTTGTGATGCTCAAATACTATTTTTCCACCCTTCTTAACAGTGAAATAAAGTAAATAAGATTTGTACCTTGAAAATTCAAAGTTGCTGCTTATTTTTTGTCCTAATGTCATAAAACCATCAGCATTTAGGTCTGCTCGTCGGTATCATTGTAAATATATGATGTTAGCTTCATTTTGCCCCCCTCTCCAGAGTTTTGAACATTCTGATTACATAAGATTTGAAATGGTCCATTATGACCACTTTAATACTACACTTCCCAAATGTGTAATATTTTCTTTTGTGTTTGTGTTGTCCAGGTGATAGTGTCTGATAACGGCTCTCCTCCTCTGAGATCCACCGCCTCCGTCGTGATCCGGGTTTTGGACGAGAACGACAATCGGCCCAAATTCACCGATAAACTGTTCCAGGTGAAGCTCCCGGCGCAGAAGCAGACGGCGGGTAAACAGGAAGTGTGTCGTCTGGTCGCCCGTGACGACGACGAGGGTGTGAACGCGGCGGTGACGTACAGGCTGCAGGGCGACGCCGGCGAGAGCTTCGACATCAACGCAGAGACCGGAGACGTGATGGTCCATGGGGACTTTGTCCCTGGGAACTACAGCATCCTCACTGTGAGTACTTGCTTTGGTTGAGCGGTCAGATCCATTGACCCACAGGTCAGTGGCACTATTCCTCTACCACAGATAAACACTGTCAGTGTGTCCTTGGGCAAGACACTTAACTCACCTCGCCCCTAGTGTCTGCGTGCATGTGTGTGAAAATGCACTGTTGGAGGTGGAAAAGCACTGTTTAAAAATGTGACCATTTACCATTAAGTCCTATTGACTTTAGAACAGACATAATCACTTTAACTCAAACTGTTAATTATATTTTGCTTTTTTAAACCAAACTTAAAAACACGCCCACTAACTTCCTATTCAAAACTTTAGAACTGAAGGCCACTGACTGTCCATTTGTAATTTCACCATAGCAAAGCAGCAGAGTTTCATTTACTTGTTTTATTGTTGAAAAATCGCACAGTGCATGGGTGGAGATAGGGGGTAGGTGAAAACAGGAATTTTATGAGGGCTCAAATGTTTATTAGTTAAGATTCATTTTGTTGGTTGGTTCAGACTTTTGAACTTATGTCTTGGTATTTCCAACTATCAGCTCTCCTTTGTTGCTTTTAAAAATCCCCTTCAAATCCTTTGTCAATGGGGCAAGTGGAGGCAAAATGAAGCAAACATCAAATATTTACAATGATGAACTGATGAGCAGAACTAAATGACCTAATGGTTTTATGACATTATAACAAAAAATAAGCACAATTTTGAATTTTCAAGGTAGAAATCTGATTTCATTCTGTTAAGAAGGATGGAAAAAAATACAGTTTTCTAACCTTAAAATAGTATTTGGGCTTCACAAAAAGTATAATTTATGATGACATGTGTAATATATCTGTAGATGAAGTGAAAAACTGTTCAACATTTCTGTGAGGATTTGTCCAGTAAAACCTCAAAATGTGGATTTTTCCTAGTGTTTATCCAGAATTTAGAATGTTTTTATTTACAGTTATTCAAAGGGTCTATTAGCGTGGAAGTAAAACTTAAAGCTCCCAAAATTACCTTGAATATCTCAAAAATCTAGACCTACCATCTTTTGCATCAATGTTAGGTCCTTTCATCATAGCAACCCAGCGTAAGAAGAAAGAAACAAACAAACCAGGCTATTTTTAAATCGCCCAAATTCTCATCATTCAGCGTGAGTCATTGGTCACTTGTAAAGAAGTGTTATTTCTATGGAGGAGGTGAGGCCTAGCGGTTTGAGCTAAAGAAGCTAAATTAACCATGGCTAATCCTCTCAAAGCACTGCTGCAGCACCTGTCCCCAGCACACGCAGGTCCAACAGCGTCTTTGTGAAGAAGACAAATGACTCCTGAGAAAGACGTTACAAGGACTCAGATCTGATCCAGACGTGGAATCTGTTTGGAGTCTTTCTTTGTAAAGGCACGTCATTCATATCGGATTCACACCTGGTTTTAAAATATGTCCAGGTTAAGTCAATACTCTCTTTTCACTGTGTAACAAGTGGCTTCAAAGGTGCTCTAGACCTGGTTTAGTTCTGGGTTAGACCTGGTTTAAATCTGTTTAAGGTCTGATTTTGTGCAGCTGTGATCAGAAGTTTGTCTGGTTTAGTCCAGGATTTCATCTTGGTTCATAACTGGTTAAGTCCTGATTTGATCTAGGTTCATACTTGGTTTAGTCCTGGTTTAGTCCTGGTTTGATTTTGGTTTAGTCCTGATTTAGTCCTGGTTTGATCTTGGTTTATACCTGGTTTAGTCCTGGGTTAGACCTTGTTTAGTCTGATTTAGACTAGGCTTAGACCTGATTTCTGTTTGGTTTATGCCTGATTTAGTCCATGTTTACGCCTGAGTTAGACCTGGGTTAGACCTGGTTTAGTCCTGTTTTAGAGCTGGTTTACACGTGGTTTAGTCCTGGTTTAGGCCTGGGTTAGACCTGGTTTACATCTGGTTTAGTCAGGGTTAGACCTGATTTCCGTCTGGTTTATGCCTGATTTAGTCCATGTTTAGACCTGGGTTAGACCTGGTTTACACTTGGTTTAGTCCTGGTTTAGACTTGCATTAGAGCTGGTTTAGGCTTGGTTTAGACCGGGTTTAGTCCTTTGGTTTCCCTGACTGAACTTCATGATTAAACGCCGCTCCCGTCCCTATATCCACCTGTTTAGTATTCCTCAGTGTCAGTGTGTGAAGGTGGCCGGCCTGCCCGAGCTCCTGTCTGAAAGTGTCCCTGTGTGTGTGGTCCAAACGTCGTCATTACCCCTGATGGCCTGTCATCCCTGCTCCTGTCTGCTCCTGTCTGCTCCTGTCTGCTCACATAAATCACTGATCACTGAGCTAATGGAAAAGTCACTCTACTGGATAACAAGCCTGTCCACAAACATGGTTATGTCTTTTATGACATTTTAAAGGCTACTGCCCATTAGACACTATTCCCAGATCTATGTTCTAATGCAGTTTCCTCATCAAACAGACCTGGAGTTGCGTTTTGTTTTATTCGCACATGTTTAACACACAAGCCATGTATATAAACACTCTGTTTCACCTTGTGATGTCATGTGGTAATACTGGAAGTACCGGTACTCACTGTGTTTGTAAAAGGGTCAATGACATGAGTCCAAATTTCTGCAGTTAAAAAGGTTCAAATTTCATAATAATTCACCACATACTTGTAGAACCTCTGACCTCCTTTTTTTTCAGAAATCAGTTAATCTGCATGTTTTTTTGTACTTAAAGTGTCAAATGTTCATGTGGTGCGACTGTCTCCCCTTAACCTATGATTTTTAAACTTCTTTAAAATGACTCTAAATCTGATTACATTTATTTTCTTTTTTCTTTTTTCTTTCCCCCATAATATTCAAAGTAATATTGTCCGAGTGTGTCCATTTTTTCAAATCTCATGTTTTCATGTTTTCAAATCTCAATCTCATGTTCATATGACTCACGACTTAGATGAACATCTCAACCATGTTTTAGAAAATAAAACTATTTTAAGGTTATTGTCAGTCACACCACATGACATTTTTTAAGGTTGTAGCCAATTCATGTACATAAAAAAGCACTAAACATGCTTCATATAAATATCAAACATAGATTTCTGCACCTGAGATTGTAAATACTTGAAAAAGTTCAATAGAAACTACATTTTAAAATTTGCCTGTTGAAAATCCTTATACGTCTTTGACCCAAATATCATATATTACGTAAAATTACCTCTAGTGAGCTTTAAACCAATTTATAATGATGTTACCTCCTCAAAAACATACCTTGAGTTGTGTTTTGTTTCCATCACAATCCTTTAGAATTAATCTGTCTACATCTCCAATGCTCAGAATGCTCTGTTCCACCTTGTGATGTCATGAAGCTGTGAACATCTCCTTTTACTTTTAGTTCAGTAGAAATCGGCAATTCTAGGACTGAAATGAGCCAAATGATTCTAGTGAAGGTGTGTGGCGTTTACTAATACAGTGGAGCTCTTCCTGTATTACCTCATTTTCTGTTTGAGAGAAGAACTTGTCTTTTAAACATGTGTGAATGAAACAAAACACAACTCCAGGTCTGATTGTGATGTGGAAACTACATTAGAACACAGATCAGGCCTGTCGATGTTTGTTCTCAAAGGTTTCGAGTTTTAGAAAGTGACTTATCCCTCCATGTGAACAGTTGTGCGTCCTAATTTCTCATGCTTTATGTAGGCAGTGCTATAAGTAGATTAAAATATATGTATGTGGTTTAGCTTGTCCTTCATCCTTCATGTCTATTTAAATCCTAATTAATCAAAATAACACGTCCCTGTCACATATCACCCATGTCACCTTGCGTCTGTCCCACCTCACGCACCTCTAAATTTAATCTCTATGTTAATTCTTCCAGATTAAAGCCACAGACCAGGGCAAACCGGCCCGGTCCAGCACGGCACGCTTAGACATCGAGTGGATATCGGTCCCGCCCCCCGTCTCCGAGCCAATCACGTTCGAGGAGCCGCGGTTCAACTTCGCCGTCATGGAAACCGAACCTGTCAATCACCTGGTGGGCATCATCCTCACGGAGACGCAGCGGCAGTGGTGGTTCGATATCGTAGGTAAGGGCGAGCGGTCGTTAAATGTCTACGGCGGAATGTTCAGCGGTTACCACGGTGACACAATGCACGCACTAGCAAACACAGCCTCATATGTTTCTTTAGACTGTCAGAAAACTCAAAAAAACAAAAAAATGCAAAATGGGTGAATTAGGGTGACCATATTTTCTAAATCAGAAACTGGGACACTCCCGGCTTGTGGTGGTTGGTAATAATACAATTGTGAAACGAGTGCGTAATTAAGGAAAACTGTTCTGCACTCGGCCCATTCATGAGGAACATGTCACATTTTCTTTGTGTTTTGATGATTTTTAAGCAGCTGAATTTTACCGAAACAAATGGTAATTTACGCCTCGCTTTACTGTTGGCAGGTGTCACATTGGTTAAAAATAGGGACATTTCTTGTATAAAACTGGGACAAATCAGTGGTTTTAGATAAATCTACTGGGACAGGGGACACAGGGCTCACTGGGACTGTCCAGGGTAAAGAGGGACGTCTGGTCACCCTAAAAAATGAGAGTGACTAACTAAAAAAACTGTTGGCTAACACTAGCTAGCATAAAGAGATGTGATTGGCTGGGGTCCGCCTTCTATTCCGACATGCTTCTATTTAGATGTGCTGGTTTTTTGACACTTTTTGGTATAGAGAGAGCATACCCAGGCACATCTCTTGCTATTCTTCGATGTTCTTTATCTCAACAACTCTCAAGTCACACAATCGCCAACTTCATAATGACAAATATTTTTTTTAAATGCATGACAATTTCCCACGTTTGATCTCCTGTGGCTGAAATATTCAGTGATCAAGTGATTTGCCCGAACATATGTGGGAGCACAAAGTATAATAGGCTCTTACTTGAATATTATTCAAGTCCGAAAAGCGGAATGTTTGAAAAATAGTAAAATGCAGCTACTCTGATAATATAGTAGATAAAAATAGTGCGACGCTTGAAAAATAATGTTTATGCTGCTACTCCGACAATTAGACGTCATTGTGTAAATAGCGGCATTGAACTGATTAGCTAAGAGACAAAACAGCCTTAATGATGACAAGTTAGGCCTGTTTCCATAGTAGTTTCCAATTTAAAGCAAATATTATATCCTCTGAACGGTGAAAAGTCCTCAAAATGTCACTTAGAGCAAGAAGTTGAATGCATGAATACATTTAAATAGAATATATACGTGGTGGCCCTGCTGAGATGTTGACATTTCCAGGTTGCCAGCGAGTCCAATATTCTGTGATAGTATTTTTCTAGATACATACTTGATTTTTTTCATGTTATAAAGTCAAATATGCCTCGGTAAATATGGTAAAAACAACTCCCCGGTTAAAGTGAGACCAGTGTCTGCTTCTAATCTTAAAGCATTTTTTATACTTCCTGGTTCACGCCAGATAAAAAATGCTTTAAGATTAGAATGGTGGTTGAGTAGCTAACGCTCACGCCTCACAGCAAGAAGGTTCCGGGTTCGATCTGTGGGTTACCTGGGTCTTTTTGCGTGGAGTTTACATGTTCTGTTTCTGGGCGGGTTTTGGTTTCTCCCATCAACCCAATACGTTCACACCTGATCAAATGCTACAGCTAAGGTAGTTCTGACCATGGTTACCTTAAGATTTGGAGATGGGTCCCACTGGTCCTGGCAGGTGTAACCCAGAAACACTGAAGAATGGGTCAAGTGCAGAGGACGCATTCCTCTTCAGGGACCTTAACGCTTAGAAAACGCTAAAAAATGGTGAATATTTAGGATGCTAAAACTGCATTAGGGGTGATGTTAACCTTTTACCACTGCAAACTAGTTCTGTTTTTCACATTATTGGTTGATTTGAATTTTATTTCCATCTTCAACTTTCAACTTGTGCCGCAGTGTCAGACATAGGGTAGACATAAAATACAATTCATTAATACACTTAACCATAATTTACGCTTAGCTCAACAATGCAGACTTACATTCTCTTAAAAAAAGGCCAAAAAAGAACAGATGTCACCACATTTCATGTCACCGCATTTCACTATGACTGATCCAAGCTATAAGAGCATTCATCCTAAACCCGTGATTAGTATTACTTAGTATTATTAGTAGGAATTAGGAAGGATGTCTGAGATCTTAGTCCTGTACGAATGCACCATGTCTGTAATTTGTAAAGTAGAAACTCCACAAATGACCTACTATATCTACCACGCACAGACATCCGGCGATAATACGAGTCCCTTGCGAATCTGCATCTCTGTCTTTATTGATGCAATCGCGCCTTTTCTATCTCTTCCTTTTCTTTCTTCATTCTTTTCTCTTTCGATCTCTGTCAGTGTCAGTAAAATAAACTAATGTACGGGTTTGCAAATTCACTGCTAACCTTAACCCTAAGTAACACACAGATTACCAGATATTCGCAGGATGTACTTATCCCGTGATTCAGAAAAAAAGACTCCTCAAAAACTCCTCAAAAAGCGAGTGGCCAGGGCTCTTCATTATTTGTTGGGCCTTGCAAATCACCCTTGTACATGTCAAGCATAGAATTTTACCTGCCACTTTGACCACGCATCTTATTTATTTATTAGTTTATTAGTTTATTAGGACAGTGTACAATTACATTAAGCACAATGGCAGAGATGTTTGTACCAGATTGTAGCTCAGAGCTAATTTCCATCTGTCGTCCTGGGAAGGGGAGACAACACAAACACAAAACAACTGTACAATATACAAATATAAAATACAATAAATATTTACAAGTTAAAAGTGCAATGTATAATGTAATGTAATGTAATGTTGTAACACTGTTAGTTTGGTCATCTGTGGCCATCAGGTGACACCCACAGGGGGGACATCTGATGGCAAAATACACATTAATCGTCTTATGGTAGTTGTATCAGGTATATAATATTTACATTTACATAATAAAAGCTCGCATAGCAGGTTTGACACGTTTAACTCGAAAATGTAGCTAGAAAAATCAGATCCGTCACATCTCAAATGTTGTTCTGTTGCGATATCTAGTCTAGCCCCAGTCTAGTCTACACTGTGTTCTGTAATATCCGCTCATACATCGCAGTTTTAGCCCCACTCTTCAGGATGCCTTTAGTTCTTATTGCCACTTGGAGCTGCAGAGTCGGAGTCCGGATCCGGTCGGAACAGTTCCAGAGTTTCATCCGTCTTTATGAAAGTGCTGAGGAGGATAGCGTCGTTTGAAAAGGTCAGCAAACTCCAGCAACTATCGGAGGGATGAGAGCAGAGGACAGGGCGGAGGGAGGGAGGACAGAGAGAGATGAAGAGAAATGCACTTTAAAGTTCAGAATACAAAGAGGCTTCACTGTTGATATCTTATTTCAAATTCTATGTATTTCTTTGTGTGCATATAACGGGATTATTAACGCTACTAAAACATTGCTAATAACCACGTCTTAATAAACACGTCTAGTTCTGTTCTTCTATTCTTTTAACATTTTTGTGAGGTTTATACTTTAACTTCCATAATTACCTAGCAACCATAATGTTAAACAGCACCAAAACTTGCCTAAATCCTTCAGACTAATCCAAATAATAGTTAAACTGTCAGAAAACTGTCTTTGTTGTGCATAAACTCTGCATTTTTTATGGAGTTTTCACTGGCCACGTTTACATGATGTATTGTTCGAAATAAAATAGTTTGGAATTCAAATATTCTCTTTCGAGTTTACATGGAAATAATAATTCTGAATTCTAAATCGCCTTCAAATCAGGGTTCTGATTCTACAGTATTTACATCTACCAGAAGAAAACACACACTTGAGCTGCTACCGGCTTTTCTGTCATCTCGGCAGAACGACCGGAGTTATTTTTAAGAAGAATAAACATTTACATGATTGAGGAATAAATTTGGCTTGAATTTGAATTTTGAATTTGGCTTTGAAATCGGAATAAACCACCCACTTACATCGGAATTAAGTTTAATTCTGAATAATCATTTTCATTAGGATTAAATGTTCACATGGTCTTTTTAAAGCAGAATTCATTTTTATTCAGAATTCAATTATTTTTATTCCTAAATGTGGCAAATGACATAGGTAGAGGGATTCTACTTCTTGTATTTTTTTGTTTCCTTTTCATCTTCACAAACTGCCACTTAACTGATGTAAAACTAAAATAAATACTTATCAAAAGTCCCACTAAGCCAAGTCATAAATGAAAAGTCTTATTGGGATGGGATGAGACAGAACTTTCACTTCTTGTCTGTTTTTAACACCAATTTATGACTTTAGTTTTATTGGCAGTAAAGATTTGACAGCAATTATTATTATTTTTTATTGCACTCCAATTTATTTTCATTTAATGTTTCTGCTTGTAAAAGATGCCATACACAGCCTCTCTTGCTTGGCTTGAGAGTTACATTTTTAGTAGACAGTTTTAAAGGTGACAAGGGTCAAACTTCACTCTGTGGCTTCAGGCTTTGAGCTTTTAAAATACCCCGCACTGTTTATTCCAGTGGTTAAACACACCTGTCCCTTTAAGGCATTTTACTTCTCGCTAATTTTCCTGACAATTTGAGACTTTTCATCTGTTTCTTTTCAAAGATTTTAGAGATTTAGACTTCTGGAGAGTTTTGGAACCCATTACAATCTATCTCTGTCCAATTCCTGACAATCTGGGTGCATGTCCATTCCACTAATTAGGACCACACTTAAAGTTCAATGAAGTAACTTTTCTGGGAGGTCTCCAAGCTGTAGTCTATGGAGATTTGATTGTTTTGCATGTAATGTTGCAAAGTGTGGCATTAATTGTACAGACCTAAACTTCAGGGCTAGCAGTTTCATACAGAATAAGATTTTGGAGATTTTATTTGTTGTTTAGCTTTTGCAATTTGCTTATTCAGTCCAATTACAATTCAAATGATGTTTTACTTACTGTACTCCTCAACCTGTAGTCCATGGAGATGTTATTGCTTTGCCTGGAAACTTCCACACTATGGCTTTATGTGGAAGATAATTTGTTCCATTAGATTTTGAATTTTACATATCACTGAGTTTCTTACTTAGAATTTTTTAAGTCTGAAAAAACATGTTTGAATAACTTTTTTTTTTTATTTTAGTTGTTGAAATTTTAAGTATGCTTTTTCAATATATTTTAAAATCAAAATTAAAAAATCACCTTTTTAATATTCATTATTCATATTCATATTCAATATTCATTCATGATTGCTTCTGTCTTGGCATCTTGGATCTTTACCGTGATTTTTTTTTTTTTTCACTGGAAATTTTACATAGAAACATACTGATTTTTGACTCAATTGTTGACTTTGAGGGCTTGAAAATATTTGTGTTGAATATTTAAAAGGTGATTTTTAAAATATTGGATTTTAAACACTTTGAAAATGTTTAAAATTTCACAGCTAAAATTTACAATAAAAATAAATTTTCAAAACTTTTTTTCAGAATTAAATTTGTGAAACTTGGTAGTATTTAAAAATTTAAATCTCATGAAACAAATCTTCAGTAGCATCACATTACTGATGTGGCCATAAACGTCATCACAGCTGCAGATCTCGCTGTTGTAAAGAAATTGTACCAAAATGACAATCACAATGCTGCTGAATCCTACGTGTATCAGTGATCAGGATATAAAATTGGAGAAGGAAGTGCGTTCGTCACAGTGGGCGTGTATTGGTGGTGACAAAACCGTTGGCAAAATAAATGGCTAAAGGTGGTTCAAACATGCATGAATCACTCCAAATATAACAACAATACCAGAGGGGAAAGAAGGAGAGAAAACAAACAGAATAGGTCTAGGTCTGATTGAAGAATTTTGTGGATATGCTCACAGCTAGAAGATCTCAGGTTCTATCCCTAAACGTTTCTGTATGGAGTTTGCATGTTGTCCCTGGGTCTGGGTGGGTTTCCTTTGGAGAGAAGCCCCTGGAGCTGTCCACTGCTCCTGACAGGTTTAATCCAACCCTAAGGCAGTTGTTGAAGGATGGGCAAAACAGAGAGGACTTATCTCCATAAAGGAACAATAAAGTTAAAAAAATAAAAAAAATAAAAAGTATAGATGTATGTTATTTTGTTCTAAAGTAATCCATTTGTTTTTCATGTTTTTTTCTAATTCAACTTGACTTCAAACTTGACAGAAAAATAAAAGAAACAACTTGGCTTATTAGTAAAACCTTAAATATGATGTTATGTTTTAGTGAACTGATTTTCATGGTAAAAGTTCACATAAGGCCCTACATACATTACAATATCTGCAGTTTTTGCTCTAAAATCAGAGATCCGGCCTGAACAGGGGTGAGACTGTGGGAGGGCCGTGATCCTGGATTTGACCCATGTGATCTGGCAACAAAACCTGAACAGGAGGCGAATTTGTTTGAATCTGGCAACCGCACGGTTTTGAGTCGTGTGAGCCTCAAAAGGGCAGCGCCAGATCAGTCTAATACTTATCCCGAATGTCCTTTTTTTTCTTTTTTTTTTAGAAACCTGTAGTTTAGAGCTCTACAAACAATCTGAATCTGAAATGCATGGGATTCTTGGATTGTATCAGTTCATGTTTTAGCAAACTCGGAACTGAATCCTCCTTTTTATATCACACAAAACTGACTTGTGAGTTTCTAGTGATGATAGATTGGTGTTACCTACTTGCAAACCTTGGAGTTGCATTTTATTTGTTTTATATGCCTGAGTAATCCTGCATTACTAGGCTGTCCACATCTCCAAAGCCCAAAATGCTCTGTTCCACATTGTGATGTCATGAAATCATCAAGTTCGCAGCTATCTTTTACATTTTGTTCAGTAGAGATTGAGAATTCCAGGGATTAAATGATTCACATGGTTTTAGTGACGGTGTGTGGAGTTTAAAATCGCAGTGGAGCACTTCCTGTATTATCACATGACATCACAAGGTGGAAAAGTGAGTATTCAGCCAAAGTATACAGTGTTAAGTGTTAAACAAGTGTGAATGCAACAAAACACAACTCCAGGTTTGTTTGTGATGAGGAAATAACATAAGACAGATCAGAAAATAGTGTAACATGGGCCCTTTGAACATGTGTCAAAAATCTATTCTCAGTTATAACTTTTTTCCCAACATTGTGCAGCCCGAGGTGGAAGCGAAGAAGGTGGGCTATTACTATAACGTGATGTGAAATAACGTGTTTTTATCATAAATGCCTTTCCATTGTTGCCGTTGTCAAATGAATGAAATGGTGCAGAAAATAGAGCCGTGGCAGCGTTTACGTTTGACAGTGTCTCTGTTCTGTGTGTCCGATTTACAGCAGCGTTTGAGCTTCATCTGCAGGTGTGAACTGTCAAAATGGCCTCCCTCCTCATCAAGGCACAGACGCTTTCAACAGGTTTTCATTGTTGTCAAATCTGCAAATCATTTTCAGGGTTGTGATGGTGGAAGTGTTTCTGATGGAGGGCAGAGGCCAGGATTATTATATATATGTGGAACTATTGCTGAAATACAGGAGAAGAAAGAAAAAACATAACACTAGTGGTGATATTGACAAAAATGAATAATGATATATACAAAATTCAGACTTTAGGCAAATCAATAGAAATGTGTCAAAATATATATCTTTGAATATGTTCATATTTAATGCATGTGAAATTAAAATTGTAAGATTACCAACAAAAGAGACATGCTTTTTTACTATTGATCCAGAGGGAAATTTCGAGTTTTGCTGCAGCAGCATTTCCACTGCGTGTCTTAGTGGCCTTTGTGTCTCAGTCAAAGGTGTCAGGTCAGTTTAACAGTTGGACTGGTCAGAGAGGGTCAGCAGATCCTGTGTCAGGGCAGTTTGAGGAGATTAAGAGCCAGAAGTGTCCCTCCTCTGTGTCCTGCAGCATCACAGCAGCCTCCAGGGGGCGACACTCTGCTCTGTTTCAGTCAGTGATGAAATGGTTCATTACCTCAAAGAACTTCCTCTGCCACATTTGTTGCCACATATGGTGTAAAAAAGCCTGTAGCATCTCATATGTTCATAGCTAGACTCTTGCAGTCTCCATGGATACAGGGAAAATGAACAGCTCATGTCACACAGTCCCTTACTTGTGTCCTTTGAACTGCACATGCTGTTAGTTGGTTAAAATTCTATGATGTGATGTTAAAAACTGAGCTAAAAAATGTATAGATTTAGTTGCACTTTATTGTCCATGACATTGGACATGACATTTTACTGCATTTTTTACAAATATAATTGCAATACTTCCCATTTGTATCCTGTTCATCCCTAGTTCGTGTAGCTTCTACACCACCGGCCTAGAGCCTACAGATCGTACTGATATCCTCCTCTCTCCTCTGGTGGAACATATTGTGTGAATGTTAAATCCCTCTTGGTCTCAGTAGAAGTCTCTCAGCAGGACTCTGTAAAAACAGGAGCAGAGCTAAAGATCAAACCTGAGACAGATGGTGTTTATGAAGACTTTCACACAAGATCTGCCAACTTAGTGACAATGGGACCAGGCGCTCTCTGTTAGGCCACAAACGTGTCACAATCTGTTTGAAGGGAGAGATTTGGGCTTTATTGTTGGGATGGTCTGATATGGATGTGGATTTAAACACATACTTGTCTTGCTTCTCATATTTATTGATACCAAGAGTTTTCAAATCTGTAGCAAGGAACAGAATGATGTGTGACAGAATGATGTGTCCTCATATGTGTGAGGTCATTTGTACTGTACAACAACAACGGCAACAATAATGACAACAACAATTACAACAACACTGACAATACAACAATTACAACAACTACAACAACGACAATGACAACAATAAAACAATAATACAACAACAATGACAACCACAACAATACAATGACAATGACAACAATAACAATACAACAATTACAATAATGACACCAATGGCGACAACAACAACATTGGAAACGATTACAACAATGAGAACAACAACGACAGCAACAAAATGACAACAACATCAACTACAACAATGACAATCCAACAATATAATTGTTGGCTTGCTGTCTTTGTTGTTGTCATAGTTGTTGTTGACATAGTTGTTGTTGTAATAGTTGTCATTGCCCTGGTCATTGTTGTTGTCATTGTTGTTGTCATTGTTGTTGTTGTAATAGTTGTCATTGCCCTGGTCATTGTTGTTGTCATTGTTGTAATCGTTGTCAGTGATGTTGATGTTGTTATTATCATTGTAATTCTTGTCATTGTTGTTGTTTTCATTGTTGTAATCGTTGTCGTTGTCATTCTCATTGTCGTTATTGTCTTTGTTGTGGTCATTGTCATTGTCGTAGTTGATGTTTACCGACTGCACTTTACCGACTGATGCACTTTACCGACTACAATTCGGCGGCGCGACTTTTAACAGGA
>JACN01154668.1:0-13516 GCA_000787155.1 Scartelaos histophorus | reverse complement strand
CACACACACACACACACATTATAGAGCAGTGGAGCCAATCAATACCCAACCACCCTCTGGCTAAAAATACTGCGACCTGAGCGAGAGCGGCAGGACAGTAAAAGTGAGAGGAGAGGACAGTAAAAGCTGGTAACGAACTGGTAAAGGGTAGAGGAGTAGTGTTTCAGATTACAGATTAGCAGGGCTGTAACGATGTCCAAGTCTCACGTCACGGTATGAAGCTCACGGTACGTTTTTTATTGCGATATCATGGGAAAGCTCACGATATTAAGATATTATACATAATAATAATGACATAACGTGTGTCCAATTGCAGTTTCTTCAGTTAAAAAGGTTCAAACTTCAAAATAATTCCCCACATACCTGTAGTACCTCTGACCTCCATGGAACCAAATCATTTTTTATTTCATTTTTTTTATTCTGCATGTTTTTTGTACTTAAAGTGTTCAGAAATTCATGTGGTGTAACCGTCCGCCCCTTAACTGATGATTTTTAAACTTCTTTAAAATGACTCTAAATCTAATCCAATTTATTTTTTCTTTCTTTTGGCATATTTTCGTCCCACATGAAATTTAATCTTTCTTGAATAGATATTTCCCCCGTAATATTCAAACAAATATTGTCAGAGCGTGTCCATTTTTTTCAAATATTAATATCATGTTTGTATTACCCAGAATTTGCTTAATATCCCAACCATGTTTTAGAAAATAAAACAATTTTAGGTTATTCTTGGTCGCACCACATGACATTTTTTAAGGTCGTAGCCAATTCATGTACATAAAAAAAAACACTAAAAATGCTTAATATAAATCTCAGACATAGATTTATGCACCTGACAGCGTAAATATTTGAACAAATATTTGAAATTTGCCTGCTACAACATTTATCGTCATAGTTGAAGTGCAAAATGTAACAATATCCAAATCTCTCAGTAGGATATATTTGTGGGCCTGAACGCACTGAGATGAGATAGACAACGGTAGCATCATCAAGACCGGTGCTCGGGTGACAACGGGAATAGAGGGTGCTCTGTGCTTCATGAGAATTTCACTACACTTACATTTAAAACAAGCCTGCGGGGGGCGCTGTCAAATCTGTGCTGAGATGGGAGGGAGAAAAGAAAACCCGGGGCTCGTCTACGTCCAGTGCTTCCCTGGTATCAGAAAGATCAGGTTTTACTTTTACTCTCCTGCCCTTATTAAAGAAGTGAAGAGTTTGGTCAATAATCACTGTGGTGCTGCTCCGGGCAGAACTTCTGACAGTCTCAAAACATCGAAACCTGGAGATCTGAGGCCAACTTGAGTTCATTCAATACGAAGCACCACCGGCAGTATTCAACAGTATATAGAGCAGTACATGTTATAAAGTTGTTTTTATTTTTTTAACAGTATATAGAGCAGTACATGTTATAAAGTTGTTTTTATTGTGTGTGTCTGTGTGTGTGTGTGTGTGTGTTTTCTTTTCTTTTCTTTTCTATTATTTATTTCTTTTTATTTTTTTTATAACATTTTGATATTATGAATAATTAACTTGGAACTGGAAATTGCTCTTCTCTTAGGATCAACTCATTTTAATAATACAGAGCACAATAAAAGCACAAATTGCTAATGGCTGACAGGGAATAGGTTGGTAAACTGAACAAATTTAAACATTCTTTTTGTGCCATTAGCCATTAATCTGCTAAACTCAGAGAGTGCAGATAAAAAAATAAATGTAAAAGGCTTAGGTAAAGTGCAATCAAACGTTTTCTTTTCTTTTCTTTTCTATTATTTATTTCTTTTTATTTTTTTTATAACATTTTGATATTATGAATAATTAACTTGGAACTGGAAATTGCTCTTCTCTTAGGATCAACTCATTTTAATAATACAGAGCACAATGAAAGCACAAATTGCTAATGGCTGACAGGGAATAGGTTGGTAAACTGAACAAATTTAAACATTCTTTTTGTGCCATTAGCCATTAATCTGCTAAACTCAGAGAGTGCAGATAAAAAAATAAATGTAAAAGGCTTAGGTAAAGTGCAATCAAACTGCACATAAGGAATTATACTTGTACTTACTTATTTATTTTTGTTCTGTGGTGGATGTTTGTGGTGCTTACGTTGTTGCGTTGTCCTGTCTTTGTGTTAAAAGTGTGACCCCTGTCAAATTTCTCCCATGGGAGACAATAAAGAATTATATTATTTTATCTTATATTATGAATATTATTTGAAGTCATGAACTTTTAGTCTGTGGTCGCCTAAAACAAATGGCTTTTACTGTTTAGCCATACCCGCTCATGTCCGCCAAACCTGATGACACACTGCATGTTCTGTGCGGGGACAAAAATGCCATCAGAATGTTCTTTTGACTTCTGAAATCAATACATCTTGAAGTCATCCTCCAGTTTGTAGAATACTTCCATGACATCAGTACAGAGGTTTGTGATGAACATCAAGGTGAGTCCAGGGACTTTCCAGAGCACATATGTCCCGTGCCCCTGTATGTCGAGCTCTTCACCATCAATTATTTTCAGCTTAAGTGGTTGTCAGACATCCACGTGCCGTAAATCTTTGTGTATTGATCTTATCTGCTTTTTTAGAAAGTGGCGCCCAACTGAGTGTGAGCGGTTTTCTATGACAACTTGGAGGTCACATGACACACATTAGAGGTATGGAGACTTTGCTCGTAGTGTTTTAACAAGATAAAATCACAATGTAACCTGTGATGCCAAAGCTTTAACTTGCAGATAGAGACGTCCAAGTGTTTCTCATTCTCAGTTTATGGACAGTCCAGGCTTCGTGTGAAAGCTCAGAACCTCTAGAATTCCCTCCGTGAGCTGCATAGGCTGCACTAGCACTGACTCAGCATCGACTGCAGTGACCATTCGCATCAGAGAGAGGCATTTTAGGTTTAAACACACTGGATTTCAGCACTAAAACTCATCTGAGGTTAATCACACAGGTAGCATAGGCCTTTATGTATGGAAGATAATTTGTTTCATCAGATTTTGAATTTTAAATGCTGTGGTTTTTCTCACTTTGAATCTTTGCAACTCTGAAAAAACATGTTGGAATTATTTTTAGTTCCTTCAAAATCAGTGTTTCAAAATCAAAATTTCACTTTTTAAATATTCAGCTCCAAAATATTCAAAATTTAACAGTCAAAATTCAGAGTGTAAAATTCGCTGTAAATAATTGTGTAGGAATTATCCAAGATGCCAAGGCAGAAGCAATCAATCCAAAGTGATTAGATCTAATTTAGTAACAAACAGGAAATGGAGCAGTGAAGCGATCTGATTGGTCAGAATTAGTCTCATCCAAACCACAAACCCCGCCCACAGATGAGAACGGCCAATAGGAAACAGCCTCTATCCTCCTCACTCACAGGATCGATGCTTCTGCCGTGGCATCTTGGGTCTTTGCTGCTAAATTTTTCACTGCAAATTTTAACTTTTTTTTTTTTTTTTTGAGGGCTTGGAAATATGCACCAAATATTTAAAAGGTGAGATTTTTATTTTGAAATTCGACATATGGAACAAGTGCATTTGCATTTTCAAAAATTCAGTATAAAAATACATTAAAAAAATATATTTTTTTCAGATTTAAAAATTCAAAATCTGATGGAACAAATTATCTTCCATAGTTATGCCCAATGTTTTTAGTAATCAAGTGTAAATTAGCATTATATTTATGGTTAGGGGTAGGTTCATTAGGGTCAGTCATATTTGTGTACTATGAAATTTGAAATGCAAGTTCTATATACACCTCCTTTCATTTGTCACTCACCACATTTTCTTTCTCACTCCATCACACTGAAAGGGCAGCAGAATATCAGTTAGCGCCTCCATAATGAACCGGTCTCAGTTGAAAGCACACATCAGGTCTGTGGTGAAGTGTCATGGCTCCTCAGTGTCATTTGTCCTGAGGATTATTCCCTCCTGTGTCTGTACGCTCAGCCTCTTATTACATCACCACTCCGTCTCCTGTCTCCAAGGACGACCTGATCAAAGAGAGACCACACGGCCGCCAGCCAAGCCCACAACGTGCTCGCAATCCAGATACGACTTTACCGCCCGTATGAAAATGCTCCATCGTCCATTCACGGAAAGACCAAGCCATTACAGTGAGGTATAGAAAAATGGGTAGAGTCGGATCTGCATAGACCAATGCATACGTTATTGTTGTTGTGTCCTTACCGTGTTTATGCATTTTGTGTGTGTGTGTTTGAGTGTGTGTGTGTGTGTGTGTGTGTGTATGATTGTGGTGGTTGAATAGTTTGTTGAATGGATCTATGACAGGAGAATGAAGGGAACATTAAACCATCCGTAGACTGAAATAAAAACATGTTTTTTCAGTCTGGGTATGTTCATTGAACTGAAAAATAGAAAAACATGCCTCCTTATCTGTGATTTTACGCCTTACATGTTTGGTCTGGAAGAAGGTCTCTGCTTATTTCCAGTTGTTCCTTTGGCTCTAATATTCTGTAGCATCTCATAAATCATGTATGTGATCATATGTTCTGAAGTATGATGTAAACCTTCTATTTCTATGAAATCATCTGGATAACTTTACACCTTCAGAAAGTTACATACCAAGATGTGGTGGGCAATGATGAAGAGGAAATGGGAGGCTGAGGAGGTTGATGGTTCTGCTGCTGCGGTTGAGCTGTGGCAGGGAAATGTTTGTGGAGCTCATAGCATAAAATGAGCTTAACGAAGACCACTGAGCAAGTTTCAATCAATCAAACTTTATTTATAGAGCACTTTTCATACAGAAATGTAAAAAAGCGCTTAAGAGTTTAATTGTAGCAAGCAATTAGCATGTAAATGTGACATCTGAGCTAAAGGATAAACAATACAAGACTGAGATACTAGTGGCAACTAGAGCTAAAGTGTGGTTGGTGATGAAAGCTTCAAAATATCATCATTATCATCAAAGCCTGAACTCATCAGATCTCAGAAGCGAAGCAGGGCCGGCCTGATTAGTACTTGGAAGGGAGACTCTGGAGATTACTATAGACTGTGTATATATATTGCAAATGGGCATCGCTAACCCACTAGCCGCAACGTTCCAAATAGGGAGTGAGCATGGACGTGCTTCCGGCTCCATCAGCCCTGGTTACAGTTCACATTACAATGAAAAGATGCTGCCCCTCTCTCTGTAACTGTAACTGTCAGGCTCTTCATTTTGGTCTGTTGTCCATGATCCTGGAGTTTTTATTTCACTATTTTCTCCTTAAGTCAAGATATGAACATTATTAACAGACCAATCAGGCAGCTTTTTTCCCGAGGTCTCCTGCTAGCGATAGCAACAGGTTCGATTAAGACAGTCACCATCATCATATATGTACTTTTATATATGTGTCCCACTCCAGCCTCCAAAAAAGCAAAAAGCAATTCTTGTGTCATTAGGCAAGACACTTCACGCTAATTGCTTAGTATGAAAGTGGTGTGTGTAGACAGACTGGCAGCCTCGATTACTATTACTAATAACATTACTTTGAAAATAATACAGTGGCATAGTACAGAGAGAACACACACAAACACATTCATGCATGCATTTGTGTAAAGTGTATTCTCTGGATATCTGTGTTATAAGGCTGAGTCAGGCTTGTCTCTGTACTGCAGCTCTCAGCACATAATCAATAGACCGGGCTCACCAGCGGCACCCGAGGACCAACTCCAAGTGGAAGACATTTTGTTTTTGTGTTCAAGTGCCAGGCGGGTCGGGCAGAGTGCTGACCCAGTAGTGCCAGACAACTGAAGCACTAGTCCCAGAGGAGAGGAGGGGGGTGGAAAAGGAGAAGAGGAAAAGAGAAGAGGAGGCGAGGGGAGGAAGGAGAAGAGGAGGGCAGGAGGCGAGTACTTTATTGATGTATTGAAGTACTCCACTGGAAGTTTGGCAGAGATGTCGAGAGGATGGAGCACTGCTGTATACAAAATACAGGCTGCACAACATCAAAACATTTCGATTTGTGTGAATGCTTTTGTAAAATCTTAAAAGGTGCATTGTGTAACTTTTCAGTTAGGGGTCCATCACCTGCTTGTTTCTATGGTTACGTCATTGCTCGGCTTGGAACGTTCCACAGTGTGACATTCAACAGCTCTACCTTATATTTATGCAATTACAGGCGCTTTTATAACTCAAACGTACCCAGAAAAACTGCTATTCTGGCTGAGAGTGGGGTGGCCTCTCCACAGATCTGACCCGTAACTTGGTCTGGTTTGGTCTCCATGAAATTTTAAAGGTTTAATGCCGTACTGTGAAACATTCCAGCAAGAGCATCTCCTTGAAGAAAAATAATTTGATGGACCCTCCACTAGAAATGCACCTCAAGGATGTTGCATAAACAAGTTTCCTTCCACCAAATAAGAGACAAAATACAGCAGCCCGCAATGACAATACATTTAGTATCACAACAACAATTTTAACAATTTTGCACACAATGGCGCATGACGCATTTGTTTTAATGTTTCCTTTGGGCCTGCTCGATTGGGTTGGATTTTAATTCATCATCTAGTAAAGTTTTTAGTCCCTGGTGAAGAAGCTCAGTCCAGTGGTTTAGTCCTTGTTTGCCATGGCCATGTTTCCTACTGTCTATATCTGACTGGAAGTATTTGGGATATATATATAGTGGCAAATTCCCCTGTGGCTGTTTGTATGGTTTGGTATTTTTATTTCTACAAGGACAGTGCACAACAATACATTAACCAAGACAATTCTAACCATGTTTAAAGTGTGCCCTGTCTGTGTAGCTGATATCTGATGCAGGATACCAGGGCGAGATCACGTCTGTGTCCACGGGTGTAGTCCCTGAGTCCCTGAGCAGATTGGCTAAAATACAGATTCAGTGAATATAGATAAATAGACCAAAAATAAATTAAAACACATTTTACAACAGATATTAAAACAGATATTAAAACACTGTAACTCTAAGGAGTTACACACACACACACTCACACATTCTACATTCTACTGATTCAAATCACATTCATCTGTAATGTGTACAGACTTGTGTAAAGATCAGCCACTTCTTTGTCAGATATGCAAATATTTTAAAACATGTGCAGGTTTGAACCTCTGTTGGTAAATTATTCCTAATGCCTCACGGTAACAAAGGACAAAGAGGGTTTGGAGAGTGCACTCTTACATCTGGGGACCGTGCACTCTCCTCTGGAAGATGAGCGAGTTACTCGAGATGTTTTTTCAGAGCTCAGTGAGATGAAACCCTTCAGAGGATTTTGAAAAGCAAACAAATATTTGCATCATTCGAATCATTCGATTTTCACTCTCAACACACGCACATTTATATAATGATTGAACAGGTTTCAGGGCTGTTTTGCGCGGCTGCGACCTGCTCATCATGTACAAGAAACGTGACACAATTATAGAGTTAAAATATATTTGCGAGGCCTCCATGTTTAGTGGCCTTCGTATATCTCCAAAATTTGAGAGGTTAAATTTGAGGTTTTCAGCCCTGAAACATCCCGATTCAGCAGGTTTGGAGAGAGGATAAGGTGTTGTTTTCTCTCACACCCTCAGGTATGATGCAGACCAGTGTACTGCAGATTGTGATAATCCAAAATGTCATATTTTACTGATGAAAAAATACTGTGGCTTACAGTGTCTAGTGCCTTGCTCGAGTCCAGGAAGACAGCTCCAACTACTCCAGCCCGGTCTAGACTTGATTTAATTTCTTCAAGGAAGTAGCAGCAGACTGTTTCAGTGGAATAATTCTTCCTGGAATGAAATTACAACAGATTTAATAAATCATTTGCAGCGAGGTGCTGAGTGAGCTGCTCAGCTACCACCGTCTCCTAGGCCTTAGAGATGACAGGGAGTGTCCTTATGGGCCAATCTTCACTGACCTCGAGCTTATCTCGTGACTTGTGCACAGGCGTGACAATGGCAGTTTTTACTGTTGTTGGAAAAATGCCTTTATTGATAAACTGATTTATAATTTGAGTGAAAACTGGAGTTAAAGTTGTTTTATGTTGTTTTAAAAGGACAGACAGTTGAGTCCATGGATATCTTTAGCTTTATTATTATTTCATTTAGTGGAGACTGCTCCCACTTTCACCTCATTAACTGGTTTCAGTCTGAAAGTAGAGACATTACATGGGCGAGACTCAGAAGAGGAACATCATATTGGACAGGGTTGTGCCAGTTTGCAGACTGAATTGTTAAAATAGTCATAAAATAATGTTGTAACGACTAGACTATCATTTTGGACAACACCTTTGGACAGCACCACTTTGAGTTGAAGATCATTGCAATTACTCTTTTCTTCCCCGAGGAGTTTGTCCATGCTGTTCTACAATACTTTACTATTTCCTTTTGCCTGTTTTATTAAGTTAAAATTAATAGATTTTAACAGTGCAGCATCTCTTTTCTTCAATAAACTGCTCCTTTTTGTCTTTATATATTTTGATATATTGTTTTTAGGGTAGAAATGACGTCACTACACATTTGATTGCATAATTTGGGCTCTAAAATTTCCTTCAATTTGATTCGATTTGCTTTATGTCATTTCCCAAAACAGACAGACATGACTTTGGAATAAAAGTAACATTCTTTTTTGTTGATTGATTTTTATCTTTCTTGTATTCTTGAAACTAAAGTAAAATTGTGATCTAATAATCCCGTTATTAGATTATAGATTTTTATGATTCTTTGTTGTTTGTTTGTAAAGATCAGATCTATTAGTGTTTGCGGGTTTAAAAATGGAACAGAAAACACACACCAAAGTTCCCGCAGAGGTGCAAATGCAAAAAATGGCAATCAAAAGTGAGAAAAAAAACGCACTGCACATGTTCCAAAGCCGTTCCTACTTTCCATTTACGCCTTGGCAAAAAAGCCTTCGTCAGATTCATCAAGTTTGTCCAAATATTGGGTCATTTGGGATGAAGTCGTAATGTCCTTTTGTATAAAAGGGAACGTGCTGCCAAAGTACACTATTAAAAAGATACTGCAGTTGAGTACTACCTTCATGAACCTTAACCAACTGAAGGTAACGGCTACATTTAACCTTATTTAAACTGCTCGACTCCTGGTGTTCTTGCAATAACGGTTCCCTTAAAGGTCTTATATTACACAAAAATGACTTTTTTTGAGCTTTAAGTCGTGTTTGAATGCCTCAAAAAGTGAATGTTTGGCACAGTATAGCGCTTTTTATTCTACCGGGAGACAGTTTGAGCATTTGAACAGCGTTTGGGATGTATAGTTGTTTGTATAAAAGGGAACGCACTCAAAAAATGGGCCTTGAATCTAGGCCACAACTCTGACAGGTTCCAACCTGTTTATATTTCACAACAGCTTCAATACCCAAACTATAAATAGCGTTTTCATTACTGCCAGTTGTTGAAAATTAAAGTAAATTAACTTTTATGAGGAGTCGTGAATATGTTTACACAGCCAAGAGTACTGTTACTTCCAACCAGTTTTACACAAGTAGAAAAAAAAAAAATAGTTCATAAAATTACTCAAATAACAAGGGAAACTATTAAATGCAGGGTATTGTTACTTCAGCACTGCAAATTTCTCAAATTTTAAAACTTATATCACGTTATTCATCTTGTTTTCAGATGTATTCTCTTCTGAGACTGCTTCATTCTAGTCGAGAGGTTAATTTTACTTGTCAAGTAAAATTATCTGTCCATAGAGCAAGATCATTTCACAGATTTTAGTTAAATTTCTAATATTTAAAGGTTTTATGGAGTATTTATTTATTTATTTTCATTTCAAATTGTCAATGTAAGTTTAAAATAGCATTACAGAGATGTAGCCGCCTTATAATTATGATCACCAAAGAAAATAGAATAAAATAATTAAAATCCATCAACTGTGGACATGGTGGGGCCAGATAAATTAGTTGGGTTGTCAGTCAAACTCCCAATGCTTCTAATGTAACCGAGTCTCCGGCGCTGGGATTATGTGGTTTACGTCCGGCTCTCACACACTCCACAGACGCAAGACGCTGTTTACTAAACCAATGCAGTGATTCTTAGCGGCTTTTTCGAGCTGTAGCTTCTTCACAGTTTGCACAAAGTTTGTTGTGATGACAAGAAACCACGGCCAGTTCAACCCAAAGAAAGTCTGTTTTTGAGGTCGCTGAAAGGAAAGAGAAGAGGAAAGAAAAAAATGGACAAACTAAACTATTTTTTTATGCCCAACAAAATTGGGCAAAATTTGTCTAAGTCTAAGGTGATTCTAGAAGATTCCTTCCAGCGGACTGAAGCAGACGAGGGTGTGGATTACTTCTGGACAGGAAACTTCTGCTTATCATTGGGAAACGTACTTTATTCCCAAGGACACAAATGCGATGTCCTGTATCTGAAAACAATGCAAAGAAAAAGTCTGTTTGCTGCTGCTTGTTTAGTTTGTTTGTCGTATTTACAAGTCCTGTGCAGCACACTTATTTTCTAGGATAAACTATTTCATTAAAATGTAAATGTAAATCTAAAGTAGCAGCATACGTTACTCTCACACAACAACTTTATTATAAGTCTGAATGTTGTTGCAGTCATGATAATAGTAAAAGCAAACAGGAGCAGCACCAGCAGCAGCAATTCTGATCGATGCAGCGGATGTAGAAGATGGTTTTGTCTTGAAAATCCTCTATACAACCTTTAATTGTTTATACCTTAAGCTTTTTTGCAGTGAGTTATGTGTCTTCATGGAGACAAGAAAGCAAAACCCAAGTCACAAGTTAAATCTGTGGAGAGGCGTGTCCGTATATTTGGTACTGATACGTGTGATACTCTGAACTGATCAAGCTTGGGGTGTACTGCATGCTTTTCTATGGCGGAACACAATGAACACATTAGCGAACTCTGAAAACACAAAGTATAACCAAGTTTCATGACATATCAATATTTTGAGATTTTTGCACAAACATTTTTGTTAATATTTTCTTCAGGCCTGGACGGTCCAGTTGGATTTTAGCTTGTCTTCTAGTTAATGTTTTCTGTTTTGGTACTTGATTCCAAAGGCTGCACAGCAAAAAGTGGAGTGTTAAAACTGACTCTCACAAGATGTTCTCAGGGTTCAATCTGTTCTAGACATAATTTAACATTTTTGGAAACGTTAACTAAGTAACACTGGATCAAACTTCCTGTTAAACCCCAAAATCAAGAGTTTTATTAAAGTTTTGAGAGTAAACAGTTAACACTTTGTAGGGTTATCTTGATTTGGCTAAACACAGAGTATTTTTACACTTTATTTCAGTTAATGAAATTATGAACAAAACTGGTTCAAACTGGTCTATCGTGGGAGTTTGAAGTGGTGGGTGAGAGGTGCAAAAGTAACACTAAGGGAAGTTAAATTATCACTAGCAGAAGTTGAATTAACTTAAGCCAAAACAACTTGAATGACCCCAACTCAAACTCAAATTTAATTTTGAAATAGTTAAAATAACACTTTTTGTGTTAAAAATAACTCTTGAGATATTCTACCTTGACATTTTAACCTTCCAGTTTTTGCTGTGTGGTCCCTGGTTTAGTTTTCAACAAAGAGGTGAGAGTGAAAGAGATCAAAATCTACTCTTGGGGGCATTCAATAATACAGAAACAATGATAAGGACCCAAAAATGAGACAAACTCAATCAGATCTGAAGGAGCAGCAAGAAACACAAATGTTCAAATCATTTCATATTGTCACAGAAAGCTTTTGTCACTTTAGATTTACTCACAGAAGGAAGAAGAGTTAAGTTATGATGACTGAAACTACTCTAAGAAGTCATTTTTATTTAAAAGATACTGTGGTTGAGTACTAACACAAACCAACAACAGCTCGTACTTTTAACCTTAAAGTGTGACTAATTTTGACTTCGTTTGTTGGGGTTATAACTATTGTAAAACATAAATTATAGTTTTCTATTGACACATATGAAGGAAAAATTCTATCCAAATGTTTAACACAATTTACACATGACAAAAAAAGTGATTTTTTAATATTTGTGTGTCGGATTTCTGTGTACATTTGAGGAGTTTTGCTAGATAATAAGAATTCCCTAGTGTGATGTCACAATTTTTAAAAAAATGTAAACTGAAAAAATGGCTGAATTGGGAAAACAAGTGCTCATATCATGTGATTATCTTGACTGTGTTTTTGTAAAATGAGTATAAGTCAAACCTGTCATAGGCACTTTATCTAAACTGCTTGGCTCCTGTTGTGTTCTTTCCCATGTGATCCCTTAAGATCAAATGGCGTTGCAGGAGCATCTGATCTGTGCACACATGTATTTGTCATATCACATTCATAACACTAATGACACCAGGGCTAGACATAACACATAATATGCATGTTTATCTAAGAGCTGAGTGCATTTCCAAACAGATGATGCAAATCTAACCATGTCAAAATGTACATGAATTAAATTAGACACATTATTCAAATGCATAGCAACAGTGGGTAAAATCTTGTCCCTTCTCATCTGCCCTCTCAAAGTTGTATTTAGAGTGATTCATGCAGGTTTGCCATTCAAACTCGAGTTGTGCCCCCAATAAGCAGCCATATCTGACAAGCCACCGGCTGCTCCCCTTGGAGATAAGTCCATGCCCAGAGTTGTGTTGGTGTTTTACATGCCTCTAAAATCAGAATGTACTGTATGTGTTACTGCTCCAGTCATTCCAATGAGCTTTTTCTGACATTGTCATGGCTGCCCAGTTACAGAAAGAGCTATGTCCTCATTGGCTTTTTGTTCATGTGAGCATTACTCATGTTTTCATCTCAATTAACCAAAACCCATTATTTCTATGACAAATGGATGTTGCCTTGGCCAGATGGTTGCAAATAGAAGTATATCCTCAATAGCTTTTTTGTTCAGTATGGCTTGACGGATGTCTGCTCCAAATTTGAATTGTCTACAACAAACTACATTTTTTAACCTCATTTCCAAGGGGGCGCTGTAGAGCAGTTTATATGCCTCTGTATATTGTACAAGATGAGCATTTACTGACATGTTCTATTTTTTGGGCTGGGTTTCATATTCTTACGTAGATTTTTTTCCTGTCCGGGTTCCCATAGATCTCCTACACACACGTAACTAAATCTGAAAGGGACGCCATGTTGGATTAGCTCTAATGAATGGAGTGTCCTTTTGGATTTTTTATTTATTTATTTTTTATCATTAAAGGAAATTGTAGACAATGACTTATCTTAAAACTAATCAGCTTAAACATGGCATGACAAACATATTTTCTAAAACCCATATTTCTAAAAAATAAAAAAAATAACAAAACAACCCAAAACAATATGGATGTAAAAAGACATTCATAGCTTAATTAATGTCCAGATTGTTTAACATTAGCTACTGGCTCATTTAGCTCCACAAATCCACTTCCACTGTCAATCTGGAGCTTTGTCAATCCAAAAAGGCACAGGCTACTGTCTGTCTTTGATAATGTGTTCATCTCGGTGCATAAAAATAATCCACAATAATTCGTTTCTATGGGAGTTTTCAGCTGTGGGATTTGGATCGTGGGACGACGAAGTTTGAGATGAGTCATCTTTCATTATTATTATTATTATTAT
>KN504582.1:43683-61001 GCA_000787155.1 Scartelaos histophorus | reverse complement strand
GTTCAGCAGTCTCAGAAATGGCCATCTGTGCTGTTCTTTCAAGTGGAGAAAAACTGTCACTAACCAGTTTTCAGAGTGTTTATAGAACCACGATCACCCTCAAGACATGCTACTATTAAAGTGGTTCACATATGGGACATGGGACGGTAGATACCGAAATGAAACTGCTTAGAATTATAGATCCGTTTACATTAACTAACATAATTAATAATTAACTTAAACCTCAACCTGAGCATTTTGATATTTTAACCATTTCACTGAATGCAAAGAATATTTATGGTATTGAATATAATGTTTTGGTTTTTGGACTTTAACCAGTGTTTAATTATACACAATATATTAGTATTTTTTAGATTTCTGTAGCTGGATGTATATTATAAGGAATCACGTAAATGTCTCCAATACTAAATTAACATATTTTTTTTTCCAGCTGTGTGCAGAGTGCTTCTGAATCAGCATAACATCTCAGGGTGGGTGAGGGGGAGAGCTGGGATAGCAAATAATTCATGTAGTGTACTAAAGCTTGTACAGCAGTGTGCGGCACCTGTGTCCTCACAATGAAGAAAGGCTGTAGTTGATGTAAAAGAGAAAACTCTTGTTTGTCTACTGTAGACCATCTGTGTCTTTTTTCACTACAATGGCCATACGATTTTGTGACTTTAATTACATTCTGTCAACTTGTGTCACAAATTGTGTGAATCATAAAATTATTTCTCAGACCTCACCTCAGTAACACCAATTAAGAATATTTAATTCTATACTTTTGAAAGATGTTTGTGAAGGCTTTTGTAGGATAGCAAACAAATGTTATAAAAGCTCAATAAGGGCACTGTGGCTCTCACATTACAGCTTTCTTTACAGAGTTTTCATGTTTCTCCCTATGCCTGGGTGGCTTTCCTTTGGACATTCTGTTTTCCCCAATTTAACTCAAAACATGCACAATAAATACAATCCTTAAGCTAAAGGAAGTTGTGACTTAGACTAGCTCAAGATCTGGAGATAAGTTACTGTGTGTACCATTGAGGCTTCACTGCTCCTGGTAGGTTGCCCCAGTGGCATTGAGGGATGGGTAAAATAGAAAGGACAAATTTCCCTGAGGGGACAATAAAAGTCAACCTTAACCTTATAAGAGAGAGAGAGTTACATACTGCTATCACAGTATTAGCTGTTTCTCCTCAAAACTGACAGTGCTCAGACTTTGGCACAAGTGCACATAAAGTTCAGTGGTTTATCTTGTTAAATATCTTGTTAGTGATATTAATAGCCCCATTAAACAGTAGGAGGTTAGCAGTTAGCATTTAACCCTGGTAGAAGTAATTTTTTAGGATCTTATCTTACTTGTGATCAAACTCAGTTTTTAATGCAAATACCTAATGCTCTGCTTTGTTCAAGTGTGTGATTGTGTGTGTGAAAGTGTGAGATTGTGTGCTTTCAACATTGCATTCAACATTTGCAATGCAGTCATATCATTTTTAGCTGACTTGCGTGCTTTGGGTTAGGAAATTCATAAAAAAATTAAAAAAATGACTCATTCTTTGGCAACAATCAGATCTCCAAATGCATCTGTTAAATTGATGAGTGTCGCTAACTGGAACTGCTCCAGTTGCATCAAAAAGCTAGCTTGCATTTGAACAAAACATGCTGTTAGTCAGAAGTGTTGTTTATCCATTTATTTTGACAGTGCTCTGGAGGAAAATGTAAAAAGCAGGTCAAGAGTATTGGAGATATATCGGACAAGGGGTTATATAATATGAAGGTTTTGTGAGAAATGGGCATCTTGACGACTCGGCTGTTTCATTCTCAAAATAATGAGAGATCGAGCACTGTAGGTTAGTGTGGGGAAGATCACAGATTCGTGCTGGTACCATAGAGAATAGTCAATGACATATTAAAGGCCTGATCACTCATACAACATAAGAGCATGCATGGGCCAGTACCACAGGCCAGTCATAACATCTTAGGTCTGTAAATGATCTAAAAGTGCTGGATAGTGTATTTAACAGTATGAATGCTGCTAATATTGTTATTTCTCAAATTGTCTTATACTGTATAATATTAATGTATTCATAAGTAACACATTCAATATTATTTGGCAAAACCCTATGTTCTTTTCTTTTGGCTGTGTCTGCTCTTCTCAGCTCATGAAAAATAAAATAGGTGTTAAGTTGTGATACATTTAGTCACCTCATCCAAATGTTTTGTGATTTATTCATTTTAACATCTCTTCATTTGTGTGATGAAATGGTGGGAGAAAGTACTGAGTAAGTTCTGGGTCCAATAAAAGAATTATATTGATGGATTCTACATGCTATTTATACAAGGGGAGAGTAGTTTGTCAGGTAAAGCTGGGCAACCTGACAATATAACTGGCACAAAACTTTGAATTTTGATTGAAAAAGTCATGTTATGAAACTACACACATTTTATGAAATTGCAGAATTGAAATAATATGCATGGTTTTACAGTAGTCTATCTTTAAATATATCCAGGAACCAGTTGCTATTGAAATATATGATGAGTTTATCATAGCCAGGCCAGGCCTTGGGTGGGCCCTCAATGGCGAGCGCCTGGTGGCCGGGCCTTGCGAGAAGATCCATAGGGGGGCGGTGCCAGAAGATCTGGGCGGCAGTTGAAGCCAGGGGCCTTGACAACCGGATCTTCGGACATGGAGACTAGCCCTGGGGACATGGAATGTCACCTCGCTGAGGGGGAAGGAGCCTGAGCTTGTGCGGGAGGTTGAGCATTATCAACTAGATATAGTCGGCCTCACCTCCACACACAGCGTGGGCTCTGGAAACCAACTCCTTGAGGAGGGCTGGAATCTCTATTTCTCTGGAGTTGCTCGCGGGGAGCGGCGGCAGGCTGACATGAGCCTGCTCATAGCCCCACAGCTCAGCTGCTCTGTGTTTGAGTTTACCCCGGTGAATGAGAGGGTCGCGTCCCTGGCCTTCGGGTCAGGGACAGGCCTCTCACTGTTGTGTCGGCCTATGGACCGAACAGCAGTGCTGAGTACCCTTCTTGGAGTCCCTGGGAGGGGGACTAGACAGTGCACCGACCGGGGACTCTGTTGTTCTACTGGGAGACTTCAACGCCTATGTGGGCAATGACAGTGACACTTGGAGAGGAGTGATTGGGAGGAACGTTCTCCCTGATCTCAACCCGAGCGGTGTTCTGTTATTGGACTTCTGTGCTAGTCACAGTTTGTCTATAATGAACACCATGTTCGAGCACAAGAGTGTCCATAAGTGCATGTGGCACCAGGAGACCCTAGGCCGGAGGTCAATGATCGACTTGGTTGTCATGTCAGACCTGTTCCCGGTGCATGTTGGCCTCTGCCAGGGCTGCCCTTTATCACCGGTCTTGTTCATAGTGTTTAGGGACAGGATTTCTAGGCCTAGTCAGGGGCCGGCGGGGGCCCAGTTTGGGGACCTCAGGATCTCGTCTCTGCTGTTTGCAGATGGCGTTGTCCTGTCCTGGGTGGAGAGTCCCTGTCTCAAGTGGAGGAGTTCAAGTATCTTGGGTCTTGTTCACGAGTGAGGGAAGGACGGAGCGTGAGATTGACAGGTGGATTGACAGGTGGATCGGCGCACCATCGGCAGTGATACGGTTGCTGTATCGGACCATTGTGGTGAAGAGGGAGCTGAGCCGAAAGGCAAAGCTCTCAATTCACCGGTCAGTCTACGTTCCAACTCTCACCTATGGTCATGAGCTCAGGGTAGTGACCGAAAGGACGAGATCGCAGATACAAGCGGTTGAAATGAGTTTCCTCCGGGGTGGATGGGAAAGGACGAGATCGCAGATACAAGCGGTTGAAATGAGTTTCCTCCGCAGGGTGGATGGGCACTATCTTAGAGATAGGGTGAGGAGCTCAGTCACACGGGAGGAGCTCGGAGTAGAGCTGCTGCTCCTTCACGTGAAGAGGAGTCAGCCGAGGTGGCTCGGGCATCTGGTCCGGATGTCTCCTGGGCGCCTCCCTCGGGAGGTGTTCCGGGCATGTCCCACCAGGAGGAGGTCCTGGGTAAGACCTAGGACACGCTGGAGGGACTATGTCTCCCGGCTGGCTTGGGAACGCCTCAGGGTTCCCCCAGAGGAGCTGGAGGAAGTGTCTGGGGTGAAGGAAGTCTGGGAGTCCCTGCTTAGACTGCTGCCCCCAGATAAGAGGAAGAAAATGGATGGATGGATAGATATTTGTAAAATAAGTAAGATACCAAAATTTAGACAGGAGTACAGCTAACTACCAAACACTTATTTAGCCTTCTCTTTTGAAATCAGGATTGGAAACAGTATCTAGGAGCTGACAACAAGCAATATAATCAGTTAAGTAAATTAGTATTATGATTTTGAAAGAAAACTATGCCATGCTTTCTAGTTCCTGTGACCTTTTTTCGAAATAAATGCAGTTAAAAGTAGGTCTACATCAAGGGTCCACAGAGCTTAACAAGGAATCACGGGATAGCCTATATGCTCTATAGATCATCCCAGTGGACTTTATTATCCAGCCAAGATCTAACAGTGCTCTGTGAAACAGGTCCGACATCAAGATCCAAATTCATTCTATAAATTCTATGCTATTAAAATATCTGTAATCATTAATTACACAGAGGTGTGCTATACAGTGGCCCATAGAGGGAGCCAAAGAGTGGGGAATTTCAAAGAGCCCTTGTAAGCCCAAGGGAGCGCATACACCCACACATGAAGGAACCAAACTGCAAAGCAAATAGCTAAAACAGACTGTAAGACTGAACTTTAGCCTTTTTTTAAAAACACAATCTTTCACCTTAAGCTTTTTCCTGTTTATTTTCTTCTCACATTTGCAGTTCATCAACTATGTGTAATAAACATATGGCCAAATGCAAACCTATTCGTCAGTTGTGTAGTTAGTCAGTCAGGCACAGTAAGATCCTCTCCTCCCACATGGCAGCACGGTCAGAGGAAGACCACAAGCCGAGATCCAGAAATGTCACCTGTCATTAAAAGCTCCACTCACATGATTTACTTTATTTTTTCACAAGCTCAATGACACTAAGATAGAAAGGGGGATTTTGAAGGCTGATCGATTTCAGTTATATTGAGAGCTTCACATATGGTGCAAAGAATACATTTCACAAAAAGTAACAGGAATGTGGACCATTTGGTGTTATTTTTAAGATAGATATGGACTACTGTGTGTAGTGTCAGTGATGCTTTTATTTACGTATGTAATTGTAAAAGCATCATTTAATGTTATGGACTGCAAGGACTTTAGCCAGCAATCTTGTTCATTTAAAAAAATAATGTATCTGCTCTTTAGGGTTCAAACACAAACTTTAAACCAACATAGTGTAAAATTACAGTCATTAATGGAAACAAAATCACATTTGATGTTGGAGTAAGAATTTCAGATTTTACTGTATTTCTTTTTTTGATTAGTGGGTAGCTTTTCATATTCAGACTCCCTGACTGGATTTTATATTAATTTTAAATGTGATGGCTTCTACTTTGTACATGTACTCCAAACATTTGATCATCAATTAAATAAAGGTATTGTAACGATGAAGTAGATGTTCTATTTAGATCCACACCTAAATACAACATTCAGAGTAAAAAACAACCATCTGTAAGAAAGAGGTTAAATAGAAAATATGTGACAACAGAAGCAAAAAACCATCACAGTCCAACATGTGTTGCTCCGCAGAAACTCTAATGAGGCATACAACAGCAGAGGTCAGAATGAATCTGTCACTTTAGTGAAGGTTAGGGAGTCACCAGGTCAGCCTGTATTATTAATGACCGAGTGCACAGAGGAATGTGTGAGGAGGGTGAGCATGGGAAGATCTCTGCAATAGGGAAATACCTGTCAATACTGCCTCTGTTGCAAAATGTATTGCTGCTATAATCTAATTACTAACACATACTCACATTGCACAGTGGTGCTTGATGCAGTGATGCTCAAGATCAAAATCTAACCATCAGCATTATTCAGATTACAACATGGAGAGTGCCAAAAGCGCAGTGGAGAGCTGAGTGAGCACATGTCCCTCACAGTGTCCCAGGATGAGCTGTGTCACCGAGATGTGAGCGGGCAGTAAGAGTAAGCAGGTATATAGGCCAATCCCAGGGGACTACTCCTCAATGGGG
The DNA here is from genome assembly GCA_000787155.1 of Scartelaos histophorus. Taxonomy (NCBI): domain Eukaryota; kingdom Metazoa; phylum Chordata; class Actinopteri; order Gobiiformes; family Gobiidae; genus Scartelaos; species Scartelaos histophorus. The sequence continues at coordinate 54,884 of KN504582.1, read as the reverse complement.
ACACGTGTGCAGGACTACGGATTAGAGCGGAAATGAAGGATCATCCACTGAGCAAGTCCCACTCGCTGTCAGCAGGCATACAGGCTTTAACACCAGGTATATTGCACTCTTGGAAGAAATGCATTTGAATCATGTTAAAATGCCATTCTCTAAAGAAATCTCCTGCAGAAAATTCTCCAATGTTGAAGTTGTAACATGCAATATTAAAACAGACACAGATTTTGACAGTACTTAGCTACCCTCTTCATCATTAATATTATGCATGCCTTTATGTATAAAATATGATGATATGAAACTCATCAATTACACTGTAGAAATAAATAAAGTCAACACAGTGAACCCTACGCTTATATAATAGGAATATATAAATACATTTGGTATTTTTTAAAACAGTATCTTATAGTTGCTTTATTTCAGACATTGATGGCTGTCAGAGAACTTTTTTAGAACTGGCCCCTGCTGTGCTCCACTTTTAGCCAAGTACTTGTGTCCGTGCAAATCTTGGGTCCTCCCACAGAGAGTGCTGCAGGACAGCTCTGTGTCATGTGCCAACAGTGTGTGTCTGCTGTCCCTCTGAGGATACTGCTGCCCAGGCTCAGGTCATGAATTCTGACATTTATTCTGTCTGCTCCCATTTGTTTCAACAGGGGCAACAGGTGCTGTATTTTAGCCACAAAAAATGACAGCTTGTGAGGAGGACATCTTTAGATATAAATAATGAGACTGGCTAAAGCTGCAGATACAGATGCTCTCAATCTGTTGACCTGTCTCTGAGCCCTCCGGATACAGTGTGCACTGTCACAGCAGTAAAGAGGGGCTGTTTATAGACACCCCCCATTCCCCTGTGTGGAGGAAATCATTGGAGAAAACGTATAGAACAATAGTCTGATCCAAGGCTCAAGGCAGAACCTGGCCTTTTTAGAAATTCACCGAGCCAACACTTTGAATATATTATATTTTAGAATAAACTAGAGATCAAATTTATAGATAGGAACAAAACAAAGTCATATTACAATGCAAAATGGATCACACCATTGAGTGCCCAATATATTATATAAATATGAATACTTGAAATGTGTCATCTCTGTGTCATGAATTCTCTTTATTTCCAATAAAGTAAAGCTTGACAATATGTTGATTGGTCGCTTGGTTCAGAACAGAATTGGATGTTCCTTCAGATTTATGTAACTGTCCAATGATACACTTTAAAATACTTTGTACCCTCCCACTGCTCTGGTCAACTCATCTACAGCCTGGTGTTAAAAGGAAGGACCTTTGATGCATCTTAATTACACTATCGTATTCCTCTATTTCACACTGGTACACCTTAACAGGATTTGATTAACATCTGACTCTCAGATAATGAGACTGTGAATTCCACTGCAGCTCAATGAGATTTAGCTGAATGAATGCATTTGCCCAACAGTGCGGCTGGCAGCGGCATCAAACAGAGGACACTTGGCGCAATGGATAATTTGCTCTCTCCCTGAAAACAGAGATGAAAGAATGCAATGGCCATTTTTATACAAGAAAAATACCTCCAAAAACAAAGCATAACAAAGTCAAAACAAAAGTCAATTCTCTAAGCACACATCTGTTTTGCAAAATCAGACCATTTACACAGTGCTGGCAGCTCATAATGCTCCTGAGAGGGAAATCTATGACTAGGAGTCAGACCACGATTCATTCAGTGTTCCTCACATTTATCTTAGAGACAACCTACTGAATCTGAACCTTATAGCAGAGTCTGGCACATGACAAGTTCATTTGCACACAGTAAGTGGGTACATATGTTGTAGGCAGCTAAGCTAGTGCTAGACAGGTTGTTTATTGTCGTTGTCCCCTGTATGCATGTTTTCAATTTTATCAGAGGCTAGTAATGACTTGAGTGTAGACGTGACATAAGATAGGTGGGAGTGAGAAATCTGTGACACACAAGGTAACTCAAGTAATAGGACAAAGAAATATTCTACTTTTTATAGTAGCGATGTTGTATGTTGGATTTAAATCACTGGGTCTAACAATAGAAAGGAACTGAGTGGTAACCAAGCATTCAGATATTGGATTCAGATATTGGATTACTCACCAGTCTAGTAACACTAGTAACCAGAAAAACAAAGATAAAGTTTTTTGTTTTTTTTTAACCCAAATTTGATGGAAAAGCTGTCTTTAAGCGCCAATAACTCAAAGTCAAGACCTTCTTGTGGTAAGGTGAGTGCTGAACCATCTACTTACTGTGATTGTCATATTAAAAGTTTTGACTCAGTTAAAGTACAGTATGTCTTTGGATATGTCAGCAAGTTCAGATTAGAGATGCAGACTACTCAAAGAAATTATGTGTCAGGAGGTCATAGAACTGGATCCACTATAGTGCAAACCACCCATAAAAGTCATTTTTCATAACTGTATTCTTGATTCCCCTGACCCTGGCACAGAGCCTTGGTTGCTGACCTGTGGAGACATGTACTACATAAAATGAGTACGACCTTGGCTTGAATCCAGCTTAAGTCAATTTGCTGCGTGCCATCACCCCTCTATGCTTCTTACATTTCATTTTCTATCTGCAGCATCGAAGCTATCAACAATAGGCCTCTATACAACAACAGAGGAAAAGCAAACCTTAAATGTACTATCAATTTCGTGCGTCCTAGCTAATACACAGATACATTCAGAAGATCCATTATTATGATCAGTTTGAATGGAAAGAAAGCCACAAATAAAAATAAAAGAATTTACCTTTTCTAGCCTCTCAAAAGCATTAGCCTGTAACATCAAATTCTGCTCCTCAAGCGTTTGCTAAGACTATATACCATATAAGACTATGCACCTGATGCTTGTAAACTGTAGCCACTGTCAACATTTAGTCTGTTTTCTGTTCCACCCTGAGCTCTCTTTAGTTATTGAGCATCCCCCCTGAAGACGGCTGTGGGATTGAGTAAAAAAGTTGTCAGGTTGTGTTTTTCCACTGCTGTTCTAGTCATAAGGCAGTATAAGCAGCAGACATGTCTCTTAGAGCTACATTTACCCATAATTACCAGAACTTCACCAGGATAAATATATCCAAAATATAGACTATACCAGATCAAAAAGATCCAACTAAAAAACAAAGTATGAAACGAAAGTAGGAAAATGCACCTTATCAATTCAGAAATTCGCCAGAATGACTAGTATGTATGATGAAATTTATGAGTGACACTATTTGATAACTTCAGTCATTGTTGCTGAAAGTTGCAGGGTGAACAGATCAACAATGAGTTGAGCATCAATGAGCATCATATCATCAATCAGCCTTACCTATGAACTGTCTGTTTTCATGATTCAAGCATCCTGGCTTTCCCTTTGAATTTTTCTGCTCTTTTGCATTTGCATAGCATATAACCCACACTATACTAACACAAGCATTAGGGAATATTGCATGCCTGGGGTGGTGCATGCTGGAGATGAGGAGGCTGAAGTGATGTGGTGAGACACGAGGCCCCAGTAGTCAGATTGGAGAAGCGCTTGCTGAAACTACCTCTACTTATCTGACAGTGGGATAGACACATCAGTGCAGCGGACAGGCCCATGAGCAGCAGTATAAAGCTAGTTAGCCTAGCCACCAGACCTTGAAGATGATGACTTCTGAAGAAGTGATTAAGCCCCCTTGTATAGGCTTCAAAGCACAGTGGCTCATAAGATGGGAGAGGAAGGGCAGCAGAAGATGGACGAAATGTAGGAGTAATTCAAGTTCAATATGGCCACTGTGCGCCTTAGATAGTAATTCATCAAAGGGGTGATATTGCCACAGGAGCAGCCTCAGTTCTGGGATGGGTCGAGGTCAAGCTCAAAGACATCACCTGAAAAATGAACACTTGTCTGTGGTGCACAGAAGCAAGTCCAAATAAAAGCATTTTATAATCTCAAAAACATATTATATATTTACTAAATCAAACAACGCTTATGGAGATGTTCCACAGTATAACATTAAAACTGTCTAGAGAGAAACATGATGCCACTAGGCAAAGTCAGATCTGTGAAGAGGAGAGTCCATTCACAGTAAGAATGTGTATTTTTAGCAATAAAACAGAGTAACACATAATTGATTAAATTTAATATTTGATGCTTCAATGAGGAAAAATCTACATAAAGCAATGTATCTCTGAAGACCAGATGGTGAACAAGTCCCCACCAGAAGAGTTACATAGTGCAACTTTAAGTGCAGGAAAAGCAAGACAACTGACTCCTCTCTAAATTCACTTGCTTATAAAGTTATAAAGAAGATGATCTGATAAGTTTTAAATGTTTGCTTTATTTTATCTAATGGTCACAATGTCACAGTATGAATAACTCATATTTTGTTGCTTTTCATGCTGCTGGTAATTACAAGTAGATATTTATTTTTCACAATTTCCATTTGAGGGCCCAGATTTACTATGACTGGTATTCATTTTATAAAATGGAAGCTCTTCTTGACACAGCCCTCTTTGTTTATCTGGACCTAGGAGCTACAGTGCTCTTGGTCACCTATTGTACTGTCTCCCTGTAACAGCGCAGTTATCAGTGGCACCTTTGGCATTTATGATTTTACTGACAAACATTATAGCAAAGTACCATTTGTGCTGAATGCCACATAAATACCACTCATGTCTTACATCACAGTATATTCCTGTCTCAAAACAAGCAAAATGTTTCCACAAATTTGTAATACACGGACAAAATATTGTTAGCTGCTAGGAAAAGATATCACCTCTAGAAGTTAAATCATGCAATGACTTATGGCTTGATGTAGTCCGCACACAATTTGTCTGTGTTAAATCAGGCTCCCTCGTCCCTCAGGACATTCATCTGTGTAGGTGGATGCTTGCAGTTGTGTGCTAAGCATCAAGCTCAAGGGATCACTCTAGTCCCTCATTCAGGATTAGAAGCTCTCACAGCTATTAGCTCCCACTACCAGATTCCCCCCTGTACCTCTGCGTACCTTTAAATACACCGCACTCTTGTACCCGTGGTGTTTACTGTAAAAATCAACAAAGAGCAGACTGAATTAGGAGGGCTCAGTAACCATGTAGCAATGTCAAGTGCTTGTGATTCAACCAGGAGTAATTGCCAATTCAATCAATTTGTCAACAGCAGGCTGCCTCAGACTGAAGCATGCACACACGAGGTGGAGAGATGCAAACGAATGCAGCGAAACATGTGAGAGGAGATTGAACTCTAAACTACAGGCAATATAAGCCATATATATAGACTCTGCTGTAGTGTAAGGAATGACCTGTCAGAAAAAGATGAAGTGCACCTTAGCTGTCACCTGTCCGAAATATCTGAAATGAACAAGAACACATTTAGAAAAGACTGCTAGAAATCAAGTCAGAGCCGGTAATAAAATACACTGGTGTCCTTGGTGTATAAATGATTTTTACGGGGAAGCAAGTCTAGATCACAGAATTTACTCATCTAAGTAGAAGCAAGGCAAAGCTGAATAATTTGTGTGACTCAGTACACACCAATCAGGTGTAACATTATGACCACTGACAGGTGAAGACTAACCTTTCATGGCACCCGTTAGCGGGTGATAAAAAGAACATTTTGCTCTTGCAGGTGATGTGTTAGAAATATAAAAGAATTCAAGTTTGACATGAATTAAATTGTGTTACCAAAAACATTTCAGCCCTGCTCCAATTATAACAATTGTAAAATTCATATATGGTACTATGATTGGGGTTGATCAAATTTCTCCAATTGGAGCATGGTTTGTGTGTAATGCAAAAACAATTTAGCAATTTATTGTGATGAATTGGCCATTGGAATTTGCATGTATTTATATTCAATACACAATCTTGTACATTTCTGGTTATAGAGCAGTGTGCTGATTGTAACTGACAAGTTAATTGCAATCCAGATATCATATGTAATGTCCAATACCAATGAAGCAAACAGTCTTAATCTTGTGTATGTTTTGTCATAACAACCAGAAGAGCACTGAAGGGCTTGCTGCATGACTCTCACCGTAGAGAGAGGCTGCAGCTCTAGTCTGTGGGTGTCTGTGATCGTGCAGCACCATCACAGAAGCAGCCAGGCCGAGAGCGTCTCAGCAGGCTCGGAAACACAAAGCCCAGGGCCATCTGGCTTTATCCATGGAGGTCCTGAGGGAGACGGGCCTGTGCCAGTCTTCACAAAACACTTCCAGCACGTTCAAGAATGTGACGGACTTGTTCCTCTTTATGTAGCACGGTGTGAGGGAGCTCTCCACAGAGCTGCTCTGACGCAACAGCTCTCACATGTCACACTTATGTCAACACTGGCTGCAATTAGATCAAAACATATTACTTTACTAGTGCATTGACTGCACTAGTTAGGGGAGCAAAGTGGAATGGATTTCATTTAGGTTGCATAATAGGACGGACATAATATACAATATAGAATATACCCTTGCTGTTATAATAACTTAAATTTACAATTACTTTACTTTAATTTGCCTTAAAAAGCTTGAACAAAGACTTAATAATAATGAATAAATAGTTGAAGAATGGGCGGCACGGTGGCTGAGTGGCAACACTCATGCCTCACAGCAAGAAGGTTGCGGGTTCGATCCCCGGGTCGCCCGGGCCTTTCTGTGTGGAGTTTGCATGTTTCCTCCCCGTGTCTGGATGGGTTTCCTCTGGGTACTCCGGTTTCCCCCATCACCCAAAAACATGCAACACCCTATGAACAGTTTACAACAAGGGACCGGCAGGGAGTCCCTCCCTCCTGTGGGCTCACCACCTGCAGAGGGGTTCATAGGGTCTGGGTCTGGTGCATAGAGTAATGGGCAGTAAGAAGTCAGCCTAAAAAGGCTGACTTCTTATTTTCTTTAATCAGACAGACTTAAAAGTGAGATTTATATACCTTGACATGTTTGGACCGATAGCTCAGAACTGTGTTGGTGATGACATGTCATATATCAGCTGTTGGTATGTCCTGGAGGTGTGGTCAGCCTGAAAAACCTGGCAGGTCACTCAGACTGATCACGCCTCTTGCTGCCCAGTGGTCCGTAGAGAAGAGTGTCCCATATGTGTGAAAATACATGTGGCTCACAGCTAACCTGAGCATTTAGGTGTAATAGTTAATATTTATATGTAACTATTTACATTTTCTCCAAGTTGACAAATATCACTTTAAATGTGCAAAAAAAAAGTCACAAAAGTTGTCACACCTGTTTTTTGAACATTGTTTGAAGCTAAATGTCACAAAAACGTTTAAGGTTTTTTCAGCATGAGCTGCTTTACAAACGGCGCCCCATAACATTCTGTCTGTTTACAATATATGCTGAATAACGTATCATCAAATTACATTTTCTAATACTAATTTAGGACTGTTCTTTTGCTGTAAATGGTGGTATAACCAAGTGAAATATATAGATGCAAAGCTGCCTCTTAAGTGTTGTGGATGTCCAGCTAGTGCACAGTGATTTTTAAATGCATGGTCTCATTATTTTAGCAGAGACACAGAGGAAGGCTTTAGTGTCTGTATGAAAGCACATGAAAGCACGGCAGTATGGAGCTGCAGCAGACTCAGCTACAGATGGTAAGGTCTGTGCACAAGCTCTGCACACTGTCACAGCATAAACACAAGCATCAAGCAGAATGAAGCCCTGACAGAGCTGATGTGTGGGTGGCACATGGCTGACCTCTATACAGCCATTGCAATTCAAATCTAAATAATCAACTGAAAAACTTTTATTTGAGAAGCTGTTAAAACACACTTCATTTTGCACATTTTTAAATTTCATTAGCACAATTTGTCAGACTGTATATTGTTAACTGTGGGTATTCAGTGAGCATTTTGTTTGCTTGAGTAGTTGTTTGTACTTTCAACACGGAGGAGGTAAACTTGGCTTATGGCTTGGAGCTAGCGACAAAAATTAAAATTGCATATCGTTTTTATTATAATGTGCTTTAGTACCGAAAACAAGATGCAAGAGGTACTCAATTTCAGAATACTTAAGTACTGTTTCACCTGTACGCAACATTGTTATATGGTATTTTGAATAGGAATATATGTTATTTGTATGTTACTATAATACCCACATTATACCGCAAATTCAACATTATTTATTACAGATTATGGATATATTTGTGAATAGGCATTATAGTGAATTGTTTTACTATTGGATGAAAGAACTGGTTGTCCAGATCCAAAAAGAGGGCATTATAGCTTTACTTTTTTTTTTTTAATAAATGAAAAATAACTGCCTTTTCTACTACTTTTAGTCACTATTTACTGGCAGTGACTGGACAGTTTACTGGTAAAGGGAATGACATCATCTCCATTCAGTACAGTATGTTCAAAAGTGAGTAGTATGGCCCACATGTATCCACCATATGTATTCACATAGGATGACCTTACGTGGCACAAGGCTCAAACCGCACTTTCAATGCACCACTCAGTATAAACTATTTATAATGTTCTTCCAGAGTCAATTATTGATGCACTATGTTTTCAGTTTCTGCCTTTTTAGACACTTGAGAAATGCTGCCGTTTTCCTAATGACTGTCCTGGGCCACTACCTAAAAGCATACAGCGGCATTGCACTGATGCTTTATTATGCTGTAGATCATAGAAATGGAGAGTGGGATGGTGCGGTGGGCTCACCGTGGGAACAAAATGTCTGGTATGTGGGAAAACTGGCAATGGGAACAATAATGTTGTAGTGACACTGCTGGGAAAATAACGCATTGTGTCAGGCCCTCCCCTCAATGTAATTAGCAAACCCTATGTATGCTAACAACTAACACAGCCGGACAATAATCATCATCAGTGTTAACTAAAGTGTCTACCAGTGGAAAATGTGTGTCTGTGTGCACACAATGACTGCTACAGAGGAACTGTGATTGATATATTTCTGGAGTATACAGATATTTAATATAAATAATAATACAGTTGATGCTTTACAATGCAATATTAATTAATTAATATTATTTCAAGCACCATCTGTAGCCACAGCTGCCCTGGGGTAGACGGGTGGAAGTAAGTCGGTCAATTCGCCCCTTCTGCCTTTCCAAACGCCATTAATCATACACATACACAAACCACCTGATACAATGGGTGGTGTATCTTGCCAAAGAACAAAACAACAGTATGCATTGGTTTGAACTATCTTCAGGCTGAACCACTAGTGGGGAAACATTCTATCCATTCAGCCACTGCTGATACATGAGGAGCTAGATGGCTGTGTCAGTGTCAAAGCTCCCCCAAAACAGTAGCTCTTTAGAGTGTTAAAATTACGACGAGCAAAGCATACGTCAACATGATTAAGTAGGCCCTGAGGGACTGTGCAGCCGTTCTCCACAAATGCAATTGTAAATAGTATAATAAAATAGTTATAACTTGCAGTCACAAAGCCTGGAGTCTATGGACCAATGCTGCACTTATTAGCAACTGCCAGAAACTTACAAGGATATAGACATAACCAGTCAACAACAGTTACAGCCTGCTCACAATGTTTAATAACTTTTCTGATCCGCATGTTTCTAATCAGAGCAGTTGCATCCTTAACCACTAATTCTTGGGTGTACCAATGATTAACAAGTAGTTTTAATCTCATTAAGATGTATACATTTTCCCAAACAAAAACTGTAATTAGCAACTTTGTGTGGATACTAACAGTAAACAAAGACAGGATGTAATCACCATAGTTAACTTGAATATTCTGTCTTTAATGACATTTATCTATTATAAAAAATGAATTGCATTTATTTATTTTATTTATGTTTTTATTTGCTTGTTTTGTGATTATAATGCACTTTATTCTGTAAAGCACTTTGAATTACTATGAGTGAGAGGTACTGTTGACTAAGGTGAAACTCTTAAAATGTGTACTGGAAATAATAATCCCTATACTAGGCATGCTATTTATTTACAGTGACTTTGGGAAACTAATTAGAGATATTTTTTAGTCTATTTTCCTGCAGTCTTCTTCTGAAGTCTGGACACATAAAACCACCAACCCAACAAACAGAAATAGCAAGAGGAAAGAGGAATAGCTTTCAGACTAATGCAGTTTATAGGTAAAATATTTATTGCCTAGGTCCATGTTTGAGGAGCGCATTTAAACATAAGAGGTAATGATGTGAGATGCCTTCAGGGACATATTGTAATTACCAAGTCTTTGTTTCAGCTGGTAAAGTGACATGTACTGTATACCAGTCTAACCTATAGAGCTTTCTTTATTAGTTTAATTAATCTGTCATTTCAAACAGATGATTGATGTAGTCAAAACATATAGGCTTTCTTCCACATGGGAATGAGCTGAAATTCCCATTTTACTGAGTAGAATGGGCAGCACTTTAAGCTTGTTTTTTACCTTTACAGTAATGGCTTATTTTCATGTTTTTGCAGCAGATGTCCTTGCTGGTGTAGCTTGCCTTTCATCGAGATGAAGAACTAACAGAATCATTGGATTGTTACCAAACCTACAAGATAGAAAAGGTGGCTTGTTTGATCACAGAATTTTAATATTATTCCGTGTGCAGTAATTCACTAAGCAAGTGCTGCTCCTTTCTATTTGGTTCCATCTTTGTGGCATCTTTGTGAATTTGGGCCCTGATCGTTCATTAAATGCTTCTATTCTCTTTTTTCTTTTTCATGCTGTAGCTTCAATGACGTCCTGTAAGTCTAATCTTTTGGTTTTAAGAGACTTGGTTTGTCACCTGAAGCACCGTCATTCCAGACAAAGTTTAGAGAGAATAAGAAATCATAAACAAAAAGCCAGTTTGAATTTGACAATTCAATAGTTTGTTTGTTGTACTTGAGGTTTCAACCCTTCTTGCTCAGATCTTATTTCTTTTCATCTCCACAAAGAAACAACTCCAGTTATAACAGTCTTTTTCAAACTGAAGGATTTTCCAAAAAGAGAGTTAAAGACTCAAACCCAAGGGTCGTCACTGAAATCTATTAATTGTTAGATGTTAATGTGTTTAAATGTGACTTCAATTCTTACTGCAAAATGCGACTCACAATATAGTCAGAAAATGTTTTCCTAATTTTTATAATATCCAGTGTTGGCTTGTATAGTTAGTCTCCTGTCATAGGTTTTTAGCACACCTCCACACATCCTCCTTAAAACAGATCTCACCAAACCGAACAATTCAAACCAAAAAGCAATAGTCTTTATGTCCCTGCACTGACAAAACGTCCAAAAACACTTCTGTAGGTAGCAGACAGGAACAGGAAGTGATGGAGGA
>KN504582.1:0-43647 GCA_000787155.1 Scartelaos histophorus | reverse complement strand
AAAGAGTTTAGGGGCGGACAATGAGGAAGAAAGTGCCAAACGGTCTGTGGAGCTCACGTTGAGAGCTCAATCCAAACACAAAGCCTTACACTTTCTCCTAGCTCTTTTCACCCACTCCATTGCCACGGCGACGCATCTGCCAACAGCACACACTGACGGTAAAAACAAAGCACACGGAGGTTCACAATAAAGCAGTTTCACCCTTCATTGAGTTGTGGATAATAACTAGTCAAGCAGAAATATATCCTGTAGATGGAGAAAAGTGATAGTTTTCAAACTTATGCATCCAGATAATCAAACATTTGGAAAAACAGAGATATGAGGAAAGGTTAAGAATTCATAACGTTATATTTATTATCAGTGTTAAGTTACTTCAAAAACTGCAGTGTCTCATTTATTACTTATTACTGTCATTTCAAAGTAATTTGTTACATTACAATATTACTGTATTTAAAATGTAAGGCATTACACTACTATTGCATTACTTTTAAGTTACCCTAAAAAAATAAATTATGGATTTGCCAATCTAAGGGCACTTTGACACTGCTATTATATTCTATATTATTTATTGTTATTATTTAACATATAGACCCAGTGTGTTCCTTTCACACCTGAAAATGGACCAAAACTGGTCCGAGTGACGTATATCCAAGACTCCTGCGCATAGCGGGTTCCACTGCACGTGGATTGGAGGCACCGCCTCCCCGGGTGGCCTACCGCGGAGCCCTGTGGGAAGGCCGGGGTGCGGGGAGGCTGTGTCCATCAGATCTCTGCCCCTGACGCTCAGGTATATTGAGCGTCAATATAACCCCGGGACTTTTGCGCCGCATAAGGACTGAACCAGGACTGAACCTAGACTAAACCAGGTCTAAAGCAGGATCTAACCAGAACTGAACCAGGATTAACCAGGTCTACACCAGGACTAAACCAGAACTGAACCAGGACTAAACCAGGTCTACACTAGGTCTAAACCAGGACTACTCGAACCCCGAACTCCGTGGCGCAGGGCAGCGCCGTGCTCTGCGCCAGGACACCGGTCCTTTCTCCTGCGGTAGAGTCTGCGCGATACAGGATTTTCAGTCCCGCTCCCGCTCGTACCCGCACTGTGCAGTCTCTCTTTGCGTCGGGTTCCGCGGCCGATGTGGGTGGACGACGTACCCCCGCGTGTCACGCCCACTACACCCCTGGTTCTGATCTGATCGGACTTTTCGCCGCTGCTGATCTCGTTGTGATTTTAGCGAACTTGCATGAAGGAAAAAAAAACAACAAAACACCACTAGCCCTAATATACATTTGGTATTTGTACCATAGCCACCTCTTTACATCCACTACTTTTTTCAAAATAGCAAAATGCAGGATGTTTTGTGTTTTTTGGGGGTTTTTTTTTTACACATTATAAACGCAAATATGTCATTCTGGAGGATGTGTTTTTGTTGTATTAGAAGTATCAGTATTTAAACATTAATGTTTTGACAGACTGCATGATCACAAATGAGATATTGGCAAAACAGTAAGTTATATAGTTTTACCAACCAACATTGTGACAACTACTTCTACAAGTTGAATTAGACTGACAAGAGAAAGTCTTACTTTTGGGCTACGTTAACCACCTCTAATGATAAGGAGGTGCCTGACTCACATTGTGTGCATGTGAACGGCCTGTGTGATGGTGACAGCCAGATGCCTGCAAAGAAAAGGCTGGCCATAAAGAGACAGCGCTCCACAGAAAGCTGTTATTACTGCTATCATTCAGTGGGACACATTTGCATAATTAAACCCTGTTATTACTCGTCTCTGGAGAAATTCCCCCTCCTTGTTCTTGAGTGTCATAGCAAAGGACTTAAAAGACAGCGGCCTCATCTGACCCCTGTGTGTGACCAGTCAATATTCACTTTATTACATTTGACTTGATAAGCTTCCTGCTGCATATTGTACACTGTCTGTCTTTGCAACCTCAGGGGAAAAGACTTACTCACTATTTGAATCAATGTTCAGTTAACTGTATCTATGATACGTTACAGAAACAGAAAATAGAGAGAAGAGAGAGTGTGGGTCTCAAACTGTGCTGCTGGTCTTACAGTAGTGGCATGCATGAATATTGTGGTCAGAGGCAATGTTATTCATAATTTAGTATTCTTATAAGACCACATATTCTTGGTTTAGACAAACCAATTTTGTCCACTTTTGGAAAAAAGCAGAAATGGGCCTGGTTAGTACTTGGATGGAAATGACAGGTGGGTAGTGTAGCAGCATTGGCTTATCTAAATCCAATGTATTATTATTATTATAAGTACTTTTTCACAAGTCCTGCTTTACAATAGGATTAGATTTGCTCATTCTGGGTATATGTATAAATCAATATAGTATCAAATGAATTTCCTGAATAGGCTTCACAAATAAAAGGGAGCAAAAGGCAGACGTGATTTAAGGGCAGTTCACAGACTGCAGAAATGTTGTAACAAGATCAGGGCTGACACTGAAGACAATCCAGGAAAAACATCTTCTAAAGTCAGGCCAATACCCAGAATGCAGCTGATCTCCACCACAATAAAACAACAAATATTAGGAGCTCATAAGAATTCATACAAATGCACAGTTTGCTGACTGGAAAATATCACAATATTGTTCACACTGAAGATAAATGAATGAATTGTATCAAATAATGTGAATATTTCAAACTTGCACAATAGCACAATTTGTGTGAATGGCACTTCTTATTTGTAACTGAAAAGATTATAGGCGTCAAATAATGATATAATTTAATGCCCTTCGCAAGGGTTGTTTCTAAGTTCATAAAAATCATAATTTTTGCATTGTAATTTTTGCAGTGTATAAATCTATAATTCTGCACTGCACAGCTGTACTTTGCCTAAAAAACAACAAACATCAAACTATGGATTAAAAAAGATTAAAATTTAAAACACAGTAGTATACATCAAACAATGTCGTCTTACCTCAACTATATGGGGGGTGGGGTTGAAGCCACACATGTTGCACACTTGGGCATGGCATTGGGTGCAGGTGTTATAGTTTGGTGCCTCTGTGGTGCTGCCCAGGTTCAGTGATGTCTTACACAGAGGACAGCACACTTTGGCTTTAGGCTCAGGAGGAGGGGGCTGCTGCTGCTGCTGCTGCTGCTGCTGCTGCTGCTGCTGCTGCTGCTGCTGCTGCTGCTGCTGCTGCTGCTGCTGCTGGGGACCCCTGGGTGCTTGTTGAGGACCTGGTGCTTTCCCAGCCAAGAACCCAGAACTGGGGCTGGTTTTGGGGGCAGGTTTGGGGGATTGCTGCTGTTGGGGTTCAATTGTTTCAATGGTTTCTGATATGAGATTGCTGGCTTGGTTTAACAGAGATGCACCAAAACCAAACAATTTCCCAAAAGTCTGCTCTGGAGGAGGGGGTTGCCGTGACGGCGAGCTCCCCGCACTCCGCGTCTGGTCCTGTCGAGGGGGGTGTGGTTGGTGGACCGGAGAGTTGCGAGATAGGTCTGGTTGAGAGGGGGCTTTTGCCATGGCAGCGGGGGACCTTGTTTGCGGCTGTTGCTGTAGTTGAGGTTTGGTGCCGGGCTGTGTCTGTGGGGGCGGTCGGGTTAGCGGAGCAGGCTGTGGGGGGATGTCCATTTTGGCTGCTGAGGGGGAGTGGAGTGACTGCTGACTCTTGGAGCGCGGTGTGTTCATGTCCATCCCCATGGCTCGCTGCATCTGACAGTTTAGACACAACCACTCCTGCACCTATAAAACACAGACAAATACACATAAGGTAAAGAGTCAAGGAGTTTTCTTCTTCCATTTGCATTTCTCAAACCAATCATCCTACCACTACTGGAAAATACCACCCATGGGAGGAGCAAGGCCACAATAATGAATAAGAAGATACTATAGAATGAGGAGATGCTATTCATGTTGCATAGCCTACAAATTCCTCTGAGAATTTCATCCGTTTAGAAAGGCAAGGTCATTTAGACCTACTCATCATAATAATGTGTTTCTTAATATTTACAGAATTTAAATACATCATATTTTCATACATCCTTGTACAGACTCTATGGATGTGGTTGTGGATGAATAGCAGGAATTCTTGATAGCATGCAACTCCATCCTTCTTCATCAAACACATCTATGAAGAAATACACAAACATGACACCCTCTGCCTCCTTTCCAGTCTTGTTTTCCATGTTTATTTGTCTCACTGCAGACACATTCACATGCCCACCCCTCCTATCTCCTCTCTGCTCTTGTTGTCTCTTCTTCACTCCTCCACTGTCCTCCTCTGTTCTAATACGAAGGTGAAAGTGACAAAGCAGCCCCAGTGACTTTACGTGTCTGTATGCTTTGTGGTAATTGGCGCCCTGGTGCTCTGACAGCTGCCACACTATTGTAGTCAACTGTAGTCCTGCTCATTACGTAACAATAAGATGCATTATAAATGTGGCCAGAGAAAACCTTTCAGGATGTGTGTAGTGATCGATGTCTAGGGTACAAAGATTATTCAAGGGTAGATCAGTGATATTAAGGGTCAACAGAGAAGAATATGATGAGAAAGGAAATTATTTAAAAAACAACAACAACAACAACAACAACAACAACAACAACAACAACAGAAAGATGTCTTCAAATGTCTCTTTGGCCCTGAAGCTATGAGTGATTGATCCAAAAACAAGACCTCAGCTCTTTACTGGCAATGTCCCCCTCCTATATACTTGGGAGGAACAATAATCTTACCTAATTGTAAAATCATGTAGGGCTTTTGCATTGATTGTAACATTCCCATTGACTGACTGATCTTTACATGTTGGTCTGTCTGTTCAATGTACTGAAATTAGCCAAAACAAATACATCAAATAAAATAAATGATTTATTTATTTATTATCATTATTTAATGTTGGTCACTAGATAGCTCCTTTTTTGCTTTTTGATGTAAACTGAGACTTTATTATTATTTATTACTTTATAAATTATTTGGACACTAGCAATAGTAAATAAATTGTCCATCCATCCATCTTCTCCCGCTTAATCCAGCTGGGTTGCGGGGGCAGCACGCTGCCCATTACACTATGCACCAGACCCAGACCCTATGAACCCCTCTGCAGGTGGTGAGCCCACAGGAGGGTGGGACTCCCTGCCGGTCCCTTGTTGTACACTGTTCATAGGGTGTTGCATGTTTTTGGTTGATGGGGGAAACCGGAGTACCCGGAGGAAACCCATCCAGACACGGGGAGGAAACATGCAAACTCCACACAGAAAGGCCCGGGCGACCCGGGGATCGAACCCGTAACCTTCTTGCTGTGAGGCATGAGTGTTGCCACTCAGCCACCGTGCCGCTTATTAAATAAATTGTAATAAGTGGAAATATCCATAAAATGAATCAAAGTGAATACAATATATACATACAAAAGATGGGGTAAGGAAAATGCAGGGCAAAGATGGATATGGGAGCGCACATAAGGTTAAGGTTAAGGTTAAGTTATTGCTGTTAGGAGTATTTGAAAAGGATGGAGGGACTTTACACCCATCAGTTACTGTACAGTTTGTTTGTGATTGAAGGATTGACAAGAAAAGTGTTTAGGTAATGTGCCTCTAATGTTGTGATGCATTGAGTGTGTCTGGAAGTGCATTAGCCACACCCAAACATGAGCAACTGAATAACAACTCGCCTTCTTCTATTACTTTAATGTAATACTGCATACTAAGGCTGCAAGATATATCACAGTCAAATCTAAATTGCAATTTGAATTGGGTTACAATAAACAAATACAGCAACACTACCACCATGGTGGTAGTGTTTTTTCATAGTCTTTGTCTGTCTTATATGTGTTTTTCTGTGTGGCAGCCTGTGTGTAAGAGGCAAATTTCCTTACAAATAAAGTGATCTTGAATCAAAACAAATAAAAATAAATTTATTAAAATCTGATCTAATCTTTATTATTATGTAAAATCCTTCTAACCCTGTAGTTTAGATCAGTACAAAGAGGTTTGGAAATGTATGGGACTGCAGTTCATTTATCACGCTCAATTGCTCCAGGATATGTTTAAAATCTTTAAAACTGTGAATGGATTCCTACTATCAAAATAAAAACTCCAAATTAAATCCTGATAACTTGCAAATAAAATCACAAGTAGATACTGGATAGAAAATCATTCAGCCCTGTTATTTATATTATATACTCCCTTATAAGGACAGCACTGCAATAAACCAGTCACAACAGCTTCATTTCTATGGTGATGTTAAGTAACAGGCTGTCTGTCGTTGTAGTAGCAAGTTGCTGAGGCCTGGTTGAAGTCTTGCTTGCTTGTCTTGCTTTTCTCTGTCAGTCAAAAGTAAAGTGAGACGCTGGGAGCAGAGGTGCACCCGGGGGACAGGCTGCAGTATTTGTGGAGTGTGAGATAAGCAACACAACACCACAACATTGGAGCTTTTATCCAATCACAGCACCACTACTGCCACCTCCTCACACGGTCATCATTATTGACCTTGATTGTTTGTTTTTTTCTTTCAGGAAATTACACTTGCAATAATCAGGTTATGCACATTAGTAGAACGCAAATAGGGAAAACAAAGAAAGCAGCTACAGAGAGAGAGAGAGAGAGAGAGAGAGAGACAACACAACACCACAACATTGGAGCTTTTATCCAATCACAGCACCACTACTGCCACCTCCTCACACGGTCATCATTATTGACCTTGATTGTTTGTTTTTTTCTTTCAGGAAATTACACTTGCAATAATCAGGTTATGCACATTAGTAGAACGCAAATAGGGAAAACAAAGAAAGCAGCTACAGAGAGGAAGAGAGAGAGAGAGAGAGAGAGAGAGAGAGAGAAAGAGAAAGGGAGAAAGAGCAATTCATCAATATCAGTGACTCTCCTCAGCCTTAACCCGTCCCTCTCTGCGTCCCATGTTACGAGGCAATCACGTGGGGATATGAAATCTGATCATAAAAACCACACATACTACCATGGCTCCTCAAAGGTACAAATGCACTTTGTTAAATGCAATAAACAAGCCTACATTGTCACTTATCTACTAGCACTGTTCATTTGACAGTTGAGCCGAATGATAATCTCTTAGTTATTAATTGTATGTTTGTTCCTATTTATTTATTTTAAAACAAAATATGGCTAACATAATTACAATATTGACTTATCGCTCAATACATGAAAGTTGGAACAATATAAAGTATTTTGGGGGTCAATATTTATCGTGGGAACTTTTTCTTCACAATAGTGGGAGATATTAGCCATTTTTGTGTAATATTATTTAATTTCATTATGCTGTTTATTTGTTTCAGGCTTTTTAATGTCTATGTAAAAAAGGGTTCACTGGGATTATCCTTCTTCATATTATTGTTTTTTGCATTATATCTGTAGCAATATGTCACGCTTCAAAACTGGTTATTGTCACAGATCTTCAAAGGACTACAGCTGATGCATAATTGTTTATATTTTAATTGGTGATTTAAAAATCATATGTACTGCAGACAAAACATTCTAGATCCTTTGCAGAGTACTTGAAGGTCCTATCTTGCGCAAAACTGACTCATGTGAGCTTTTACCATATTTTAAGCAATGTTACCTTATCAAAAACATATTTGGAGTTGTGTTTTGTTTCATTCACACATGCTTGAGTAAAGTCGGTCTATGTCTATGTCTATGTCTATGTCTATGTCTACGCTTAAAATGTTTCCCCTTGTAATGTCAGGTAGTGGTAGGGTTCAAGTTAAAAGTTACCTTTTACCTTTATTTCTGTAGTGGAAGTGCTTCCTTTCTTTTAGTCTGAAAGGAGAACACAGCCTAATTATGCAGGGTTTGTGTGTGAAACATGTGTGAAAGAGACAAAACACAACTACAGGTATGTTTTTGATAAGAAAAAAACATAACATAGATCAGAAAAATTGTATAATATGGACCCTTTAAAAGCACTGCAGCCCTATTCCCTACATACTGATGCAAAGGTCACGTGGCTGCGCAGGAGCCCACAATCGTGCAGGAAGTCAGTGTGCTCCAACAGGATGCACCAAGAACCTGCTCCACAAATAGTTCCTTTAGCAGCAGGGACCACAGAGACTTGGATCTATACCAAACTGCCACTGCATAGATGTGTATTGCAGTACTGTGATCCTTCTCTTTAACAGGAAGGGATTCCTCTAAGTGGTTCTGATATTAGTCCACCAAATGTGATAATGACAAGCTCAGTAAGTAGATCATTGTGTATGCATTTCACAATTTGAACAGCAATACATGAAGTTATAATATACACAAAGTCTAAATAATTTAAACTTTTGAGTAGGCCTGTCAAAGTAATTACTATATCAACTAATTGTACAATCAATAATAGTTGGAACAATAATTTTGGGGGGACAATATTTATCGTGGGTATCTCTTCATTGTACTAGTGAGGAAATCCATGTTTTTCTGTACTATGATGATATCTGAGCTAAAAATGTTGGATTAATAACTTCTATGACATTTTTATAGATACAAACTTTCATATCCCATACCGGCCATACCAGCTTGTCAAAGCCTGATCTCGTCAGCTCTCAGAAGCTAAGCAGGGCTGGGCCTGGTTAGTACTTGGATGGGAGACCACTGGGAATTCCAGGTGCCACAGTGGGGCGATAGTGGCAAAAAGTCGTTGTGTCCTTAGGCAAGGCACTTCATCCACATTGCCTAGTGTGGAACTGGTGTGTGTGTGTGAATGATGGTGGGGGTCGGAGGGGCCGATGGCGCAGATTGGCAGCCTCGCTTCCGTCAGTCTGCCCCAGGGCAGCTGTAGCTGCTATAGCAGCTTATCACCACTGAGTGTGGAGTGAAAGAATAATGAACTGTAAAGCGCTTTGGGTGTCTTGAAAAGCGCTATATAAAATGCAAGGAATTATTATTATTATTATTATATCTGCTATTTATTTATTTATTTATTTATTTACTTATTTATTGCAGTTAGTTTCCTGTACCTGTACATTATTTTGGGGGGGATAATCCTGCTTTAGTGTTATTGTGTCAGTAGAACAAATTAGATTTAATATTATTGTTTATCATCTATAATTAATTCAGCAAAATATTGCACTACAAAATGTGTTGCCATTACATTCCTACTGTACTTTTTCAGCCTCCAATATACTGTAGACACATTAGAGTATGCACCTTTCAGTAATGATTAAAATGCTCTATTGTACCAGTCACCTGCTGCACATAATAAAGCAGTAAATAAATATACTAAATATTTATTGACAGCAGAGGCATTCCCTGGAAAGTAACTTTGCAAGCATCTAATGTGCTCCAGGATGAATGGATTATGTTTCAAAAGAGAGGAAGGAAAAAAAAAACAGCTGTCCACCTGGAGCTCAAACTGCAGCATCCCGATCACCACAGCAACTAACACAGGAAGCTGAGCACTGCACTTTAGGACCCAGGATGGTGGGATGTGAAAACGCTTTATCAATTCTCTTCCAAACAACTCCAAAAGACATTGATATTCCTGCCTATGCCTCTGTCCTCTGTCTCTCTCTTCTACAATGTCTTCATCAAAGTGCTGCAGCTAGTATAGCATTACAACCAACTAAACATCACCCATACCATTTACATCTTAATACTAGTAGGTGAGTAATAAAATGGATTAAAATATGTGAGTATCTCATTTGAATTCCTGGTGTTCATTGACTGTCAGGTGTGCCAGCGGCGGTTACCCACAATGCCAAGCGCTGGACTATTATGGACAATAGTGAGACGTAAGAGTGGCCGTGCATGAGATTGAATTTGGACCAGTGCAGAAAAAGGACAGCTCATAATGAATGCCTTTACAGTGTAATGCAGGAAGCGAGCCTCTCCTGCTGCTGCTGCTGTTGCTCCTACAGACTTTTATTAGACTCTAAGTGTAACTGTGTCACTGAAGTCATTATGGGAAATAACACAGTGGTAAATATTAGAGGGCTTGGACTTAATTATCCACAAACTGAATGCTCCTATTTAATATGTTTTTGTGAACACATTTAGCTGATTTTATTTTTTTATTTATTTTAATTGCACCAAAGAGAGACATTTACATAAACATAGCAAATGCCTTATTCCTAAGCTCACTGACATTTGGCATTTTAAACAGGTAAACAATGCCTGCTAAGCATACTGCAAAATGCCTAACATCTGGTTGGTCTGTAAATAAGTCACTTTTGAACAACAATAAGAAACATCTGGTACAGGGGGAAGTTGGTAGGACTTTACTCATTTAGTAATGGAGTCTTAGTTGACCAAAATTAGTATTAGTTGACATATTATTTTATTGAGTGAAATTTAAATAAGTATTATTAACATGGGACAACAGCAGAAAGGAAAAGTGAGTGAGTGATGAGTTAGCTAGAATTTATAAGTATAACAATAGCTTAAACTCATGAGGCACAAGATTAATCTGTCTTTATATAAATACATTGTGGCCTAGTACTTTTTACTGTATAAATGGTGCTGTTTTTGCATGAAGTCCCTTGCAGGTATACTCTTGTGAGTGCAGTTTTAGTCAGATAAAGATGTGTAATGGTTTTGAGAGCTTTGGCCACTCTCCCTTTGTAGCCAGCTAATCTATCAGCAGGACGTGTTTTTAAAAATCTCTTTAGTCGACTACAGCTGTAGGTGGAAGTCGGTGGTGTGTAAATGTTTAAAAATATCCTATTGATGATTTGCACTTATAAAACCACTGAAATGAGAAGCTTGTGTTTAAGTTTACCACTGGTGTCCCAGATTCTCTATGCAAAAGGGTCCTCTGGTATAGTATGCAAAATTCACTGAGTAGAGTCTCAGCTGGATTCCTGACCCACTTCACTTTGTTTGTCCACTTGAATTTCTCACAATCCTTGCATCACCCTCCACTTTTTGTGTTGGTCCAGTTTGAGTAATAGGCTCCATAAACATGTTTGTACAGGATCTGTCAATGGTAATGGTTTATTTCTAAGTCAAAATCTCCAAGGCACTCATTGTAAAAGCATGTAGAAAGAAACTTAGTTCTACTGTTACTTAGTTCATATCTCTTTGTAATGGAGTTTGTGGCAGGCAGTGGACCTTGTGTTATGGTTCAAACTAAGACTGATAAATTAGACAACAGACTCTAACAGCCAACAAAGTAGTTCTCTAGTGCACTTTTAAGATAGTTTTGAGAGAGAAGAACCAGAAAAGATGACTAAAGGTTTATATAAAAAGTGCACAAAGACATCATAATAATGACACCTTAATTATCCTCAATAAATGAACAAAGACATAACGAACAAATATAGTTTATTAGAGAGGAGGTATTACAGTTCTGTGGGGTTTTAATTGTTAACACATAACATATTTAGATCACCATGTTACCTTTTATTGTTGCTATATTTGCAGAAAGAATGCATTTAAATGTGATTAATTTTGTTTTTGATGCTTTGAGTCCCCCTCCTCTTGCTCCCTGGGGTCAAGTTACTCCCCCTTCAGACACTCATCACAACACAATTGGTGCATTCTGCTAATGACACTACTGCACATTGCATCAGGTTTCTGAAGTCAAAATGTATTGTTTTATATCATGCTAGTTATTATAAAGTGGTACCGATAGTTTCACTTCCAAACACAGACAACAATGGGAAATCAAAAGTTTAAAAAAAATAAAAAATCACAATCAGCCCACAGGTTTTTGGGTTATTTTTTATGTTTTCTAATACTTATATTTAACTTGAAAAGTGCTGGGTCATAACTCTATATGAAAAATGTGAAAGTGTAGTTTGGGCAACAGTACAATAGCTCCTTCTATCAAAGTCTGGCTCCCACTCAGCCATTAAATTTATCAAGTGCACTGTAAACCTGAGGACAACATCAGGCTCACGGTTTTTCCCCACAAGCTCCTCTGCAAACTCCTTTTTTGAATTATTTTCTTTCACTGTTTGCAAACTAGACTTTTTAGACAATATTTCAAAAAAACATTAAATATCACCATTGAAACATTGCCAACACTGTTCCTTTATCGATCACAGAGATTCTGGCAACAATATCATTATGCCCACAGTGTGTGCAGTGTGGCTTTATTTGTAGCTGTTGCAGTCAGATAGTAAAAACAAGCAACAATAAATTAACCCTCCTCCCGCCTATAGAGGGGGCCAGATGGTCACAATATATATTATATTGTGAATGTTGTTTTGAAGGTATGGAAAATCTGAATGTAAAAGGAGTGTAGCATTTTCAACAAAACTGCTGCAAATAATATTTTAAATTGATATTTCTGACATTTGTGGATAAATTTGCAGTCATTTAACATTTGTTTGAACCTCCACTTTTGTTTTTAAACAGGTCAACTTGACTGACATAATATCATGTGAATATTGTTACTAGGATACTACTACTACAAAAAAAAATTAAACATAATAATTTTTATTATCATTAACCAGCCACACTTCACAATTTTTTTTTCTTTGCTGTGTGCTCTCTACCAGTTTTACTCTCACCAACTCAAGCATGTGTAAAATAATGTGACAAAATATGGTCTTTGTGATTCAATCAATGGACCATGTACCACTGGTGCTATATGCAAACTCTTTCAGGTGGGACTTGGACAGTTTTCAATATGTGGTTTGCCTAATTTAAGATTTTATTTGATCCACTTTTGTGTCTTGATTTGAGTAATTTCGGGTTTAGAACTACTTCAGAAAGTCACTTTTAGACCTGGTTTAGCCCTAGATTAGACCTGGAATATTGCTGTTGTCTACGTGATTTAAAGCTGGGGGTACACGGAAACCCAAATCTTTTCTTTGGTGGTATTTTGTGTGAAAAGTTTGAGAGCCACAGAGATAGAGCATTTAGTCATGAGGAAAATCACTGCAGTCCCTCATCTCTAAGGTCAGTGAGTTTCCTTTTTCTTCCAGCAGAGTTTCATAAAGTTTCCAGGTGGTCAGGCCTTGAGACTTTGTCAGTGCTGCTGAACAGCTCAAGGTGATACATGCGACGCACACACAGTCTCATTCTCTCTATTTCTGTGTAGTGACTGTGCTCTGAATACGTCAGCCTTTTGTTCACATGGGCCTGCTGACGTTAATGTATGCTCATGTGTATGTTGGCCCATGTCTCTCTCCTCTGCTCTTGCTCCTTCCCTCCTGCATCTCTCTATCCTTGTCTTTCTCTGTCTTTCCCTTCCCTTCTCCTTCTGCTCCTTCTTTTCTTCACTCTACCTACCTTTTGCTCCTTTACTCACTCTCTCTCCCTGTTACTACCCCCCCACCGTCTCTCTGTACTACCCCAACCCCGCCCACTCTCTCCCTCTGTAACTCTTGCTCCTTGTCTCTCTCTGTACCTCTTTCACTCCTTGTCTTGCCCTTTTGTCTCCCTCCCTTTCTCTCTCTCTCTCTCTCTCCCCATCTGTCTCTACCTCTCTCTCTCTTTCTTTCTCTCACTGCTTCTCTCAGCTGTGGCTTTTCAGGCCCAGGCCGTCACTGCAGACAGAAGGGGGATAGGGCCTATAAATAGACTCTGGGCCAATTATAAAGCAGATGTTTGCCTGTATGATAGTGGCAGAGGGTACAGTGTCTGTGGTCATATCTCTGTTTCTCCCTGCTCTTGTTATCTTTGCTCCACTCTAATGAAAGCCTTCAGTGGACATTAAGAATATATTCCTCAAACGTTATTACACAATACAGGACTGTGCAAAAACAGCAAACTGTAACAAAATATCATGTGCAATATAGCGATTACTGCATGTATCACCATATCGTGATAACATCATATCATGAGCTGTGTATCGTGTATCATATTGAGCTGTGTATCGTGTATCATATTCAACTGTGTATCGTGTATCATATTCAACTGTGTATCGTGTATCATATTGAGCTGTGTATCGTGTATCATATTGGTTATAGTGAATCACAGGGACCCTGTGATTCATTAACCAATATAACCAATAACCAATATGGCATAATGATATTAAAACTGTATTTATCCACAGTCAATGTTAATATAATACCACAAGCACGTTTCCTCTGTGGTCTTAAACTAGATCTGTTTTGTACATTTGTTTCAGTATCAATCCTTCTCTAATTGACTGTCTAGTTTTGACATTAGTTTTAGTATAATCTGGGTACAGTTTTTTACCCTCTTTGACTCAATATTATACAAATACTAATTAAATTCAAAGCAAACAGAGTATTTTCACAGTAGCGATACAGAGATGTGGTAAAATTAAATCTGATGCCAAGGAAACAGCTCTTAGTTTTCAATGACACTTTGAAAGGCACCTCACCTTCTCACTTGACTGACAGACTGAAAACACATTGCGACACAAAAACACCAATTTGTTGGTAGCAGTTTGCTTCTATATTGTGACCTGCCCATTATCCTATCTGATCTATGACGTTTTTTTTCCTCATCAAAAACATTCTTGGAGTTTTTTTGTTTCATTCACGCCTGCTTAACAGACAAATCCTGCATATTTAGGCTGAGATCTACTCTGAGACAGAAAACACTCCATTTCTCCTTGTGATGTCATTTAGTAATGCAAGAAGTGCTCCCTGTGTTTTTAAAGTCTATACCTTCACTAGACTAATTTGATTGATTTCAGCCCTGGGATTGCCAATCTCTACTGAAACATGTGTGAATAAAACTAAATACAACTCCAGGTATGTTTTTGATTATGTTATAAAATTCTAACATGGCTTAAAGCTCACAAGACACCTTTAATCAAATAACCTTGACATCCCTGATAATGAGCATAAATTAGAGAAACCAATGATAATTAAAAATGAGTTATGTCTAATTAGCATAACCATCTTGAATATTGGGATTTGTCACATGCAGTGCAGCCATTTGTACCACCAAAACAACAAAGCAAAATCTCCAATAGTTTGACTAATTGATAGAGCTGGATTCATTAGGCACTTCTCATATGCACAGCCGGTGGTCTAAGCATAACCTTGCACCACCTATGGCCTACATTTCAGAAAATAGAGCTGTAGGATAAAAAAAACCCAAACATTTAATCTGTAAAATGTTGTTACTCAATCTCAATCCTCTTTTTACACATTTCTATACAGTCTTTTTATTATTTGGTATCAGTTTTTTTATTATTTAGCATCATGTTATTAGTTTTCAAGAATGTACTGATGGGTTGACTACTTTTGTTGTTTATCAAATGTATTTTTCTATTGCTGTTGTCTCCCCGGTGCCCTGTCTTCATTATCAGGGACATTTGGCCCTCATCACTTCTGTGTTAGGTGATAAGGTTGTGTGAGATAGGCGGTACTGTGGCTCAATCCATGCTAAGTGGGTTAGGGGGATAAATCTTCAACTCTCCGGGGGCTGAACTCTATCTCTCCTCGTATGTGTCTCATCTACTCTCTCCAAAACCAAGTTTCTCACTCACCAATAACATCCACCTCTGTGCTCCTCTCTGCTGTACTCGCCTCCGCTTACCGCCTGCCCAGATCTGTCCTGGCTGCACATTTGCGTTGTTATCGAGTAACCAAAATACCTCCATAAAGGTTGGCCAATTTAACAATTAAAGGTTGTATTGTTTTAAAATTGTAAAAAGACCATGTACTTTAAAATGTTAGCAATGGTTCAGATTTATTCCTAGCTTCCTCATTATTCACTGTGATGAGTTTATAAGTGCTTTTCTCAACTTGCAGCTCCTGAAAGCCTTACAACATGAGTAGTTGACTGAGGTTGGGACAGAGCTTTTTCCAATCTATCTGTACTGCAGAAAGACTATTTTTACGTATTACATGAAAACAATTTGGTAAATTGTAATAGCATGATATTTTGGTGAAGACTGAGTATCTTGATTCTTTTCTCCACCCACTACTCCAGTTGGTCAGTCTCCTTCATATTCTAAATGAATGACACATGCATTTAACCAGTCACAGTGAAGCATTACCTTTAGTATGCAAGAATCAAAATTGTTATCAACTCTCTGAAAAACAATTAAAAATTTCTGCCATGTTGCCCACCCCTATCTGTACAGTACAACTAGCACATATTCTTAATCATAGTTGTTTAGGATACTTTTTCTTCCAGGCAGCTTAACTAAAACCCCATCCCAGCTGTGATTTGCACCATGACTCACTAAACTTGATGTAGAACTCTGTGACAGATGACATAGCCCCACTTGACAGTTACAGTGAAGCATAACTTTATTCAAATTAGACTGGAGATTTATTTCAGCAAAGGCAGCATTCACAGCTACCTGATAGGAGTAAAGATTGTTCAGATACCAAGGAATAATTGAAATAATGAGGTGAGGCTGTGATGCTAGTTATGATAAGAATGCTTACCAAAGCAGTTTGAGTCATCACAGCGACTCCATTAATGTACTTGTTGAGATGTGATGGTAAAAGTGTGTATCATCATGAGATCATTTACTTTATAGCAGAAGAATTGTGGGAAGACTGTTAATAAAATCAAAGCTGTGTACAGGAAAACCAATCCAGGACACGTCAGACTGCCAATACAGCTTCTGTTTGAAGAAGACCTATTGTGCTTGTGTCTGCTATAGAATCTATGGCACCAGTGGGTCATTATATTATTAATTGTCATAATTTCCACATTTTAAATTGCAAGATTCATCTACAATGACTCAGCTAAATTAAAATGCCCAGTAACATCTATAGGAAGTTGATAGACTGACCAACTAATTCTGAATTCCCTTTCAAGATGCTCATAGATCTATGTTCAGTTCAAGTTCAAACCTCACTTATGCTTTACATAAACTCTGAAATCATTCTTGTTTAAATTTTGGTTTATTTGATTAGATATTTTTTTTATTTTGCACTCATTCCAAATCCATCATTTTCATGACTCAAATCAGATTCACACTGATCTTGTTTTGGTTCTGGTTGTTTGGCAGCACTTTAACTATGATATGTACTAGGGGTGGGCAATATGACAAAAATCCCAATCCCAATCGATTTCTAGATTCGTAGGCTAAAATTTATATTTTTCTTTTGCCTTTTAAGAGGTAAATAAACTGATCTGCTTCTTCTCACTTCACTGTGGTTGATTATATCCAGCTGTTACTCACTCAGCCTTACAGAGGCTGACCAATAGGAGGAGAGTGCTTGTGTGTGACGTGTGTGGTAGACCTGCACTAAACAGAAAAATAGTGAATCACAAAAGATCATCACAGGATTGAGATCACAATTTTTAGCACCATATCACCAGGCCTTAATATAGACTTGGTTTGATTCTCATCTAGTCTGGTAAGTAGTCTGGTCTTTTGTTAAAGTTCTGATTTACTCCAAGTTTAGTTCCAGTTTTGATGTGGTGCACGAGGAAGTGTGAAAGCTGCCAAACATTCTCAGATCTGCCACCTGATCTCATACCACTTTCTATAAACTGTACATCACTGCCAGCTTTGCCACACTCTTGTACAACCCAAACATTCAAATAACTAATAGCAGTGCTTATCCAGAGAAGTATACCAAGCATACAATAGCCAAATAAGCCCCATTATGGAAAAAGTGTCCCATACCATCAAGCACATCAACCATTCACACACCTCTCTCATAGGCTCATGCAGCCTATACAGCTATAAAACACATTTTTTTCAAAATGACCAACATAAAGAAATCATACAATCATGTCGACATTATTCACAGTAACAAAATGTAACATAATTTTCAATAAATGTCTGTAAAAATATAATTACCCCGTCAGAAGTCAACTCTGGCGCCTCACACAATGAAAGCCATGAATTGCTCAAATGTTTGATGCACTATACTTGCACTGTACTTGATGTACTGCTCTTCATATTCCAGAACCAACACTGAGTGACCATGGGGAATTTGTGTATGAAAAATGACTGCAAGATACTGGTCTGTTTCTAAGCTGTTGCTGGGGTTACTGTTACACCTGGGATATGGGGAATATCTGTGAATATCAGGGCTGGAATAAGAAATGATCTGTAGCACTATCAATTTGCAATTATGACACATTTTGTATTTGGAAGCAAGGCCAAATCAAATATTAATGGCAAACCTTGTACAGCTGAAAAGCACATTTTGCATAAATAGAAAAATCTTGTACAAGCATTTTTACATTGTAAAATTTTAGAGTAAAAATATTCTCCAATTTGGAATTGAGAACTGATACTATCCAAGATAATAAACTTCCCTACATCAATGTTATAAATAATATAAGTATCTTCATGAGATTATTAACAATATAATGATAGTCTAGTAATATGGCCAAATGTGTCTTAGTATTTGTTTGCATACCTAAATGCTGTACTTTTTAGTATAATTTGCATGTACAGTAAATTGTAATGAACACAGTATTATCCACAAACCTTATAATGCCAGACAGTCTTTAATGTGACTGGTGCCCATAGAGTATAGAGCATGCTTACCTCAGTCAGGTGGGGGTTGGGGTTGAAGCCGCACTGGTTGCACACTAGAGAGCGACACTGCGTGCAGGTGTTGGCGCTGGGCTTGTTGCCCATCAGGTCTGTGGTCTTGCAGACTGGGCACAGTTTGCTGCTGGGCATGGGTGCGATTTGAGGCACAGAGTAAGGGGAAGAGGGGGCGCTGCGGTCAGGAGACACTGAGGGGGACCTCCCTGTTCTGCTGCTGGCTGAGTCCACCTGTAGAGTCATCCGGGACTTCTGGTCGGTCCCATGTGAGGCCAGTCTGTCCCCGGTGCCCTGGTGGTCACTTTGAAGGGCAGCTTTTGGCCCAGGATCTGACGGTGGAGCTCTATAAAGATGAAACCAGGAGAAGACAGAGATTAAAGCCATACAGTGTTAGTTTTGGTTCAAGATTTTTGCAATAAATCTTTTGATGATACAATGATTATTTTTTAGCACTGGGGATGTTATAAATAAGGGGGTCTTTTAGAATTTCAATTCAGAATTTTTATCATAGTTAAAAACAGTCAATAAATTGCTGTAGCAGGTAGGTTAATTCTTCAGTTTTGTATCTTTTTACACACACTTAGACACACACACACAGAGCACAGTATTATTATGGAGGTGGCACGTCACCTGCATGATTCCATTGAAATAGTTCAAAGAGTTATGTTTGTGGAGATGCAAACCTAAGTAAGAAAGATTTGTTTTTCTAATTTTTTCAGTGCAATATGAAACGTTAAAAAAATGAGTTAAAAATGCTTTTATTCGTCTATTATTGGTTAAAAAATAGTTACTTACTATTAACTGACACTGACTGTGATCTAGATCTATACAAAAATCTATTACTTTGAGAATTTTGAAAAAAATATATCTATATTTTTTAAATATCTCTAGAATATTAGCTTAAATAGGAAAATAAGGTGCTGAGAAAATAAGTTGGTATAAGTGTATGTAGATAACAAGATTCAAGGCTCTTCTGTTGCGCTCATAAGCTTGGTTTTACCACTGCAGTAAACATATTGCGCAGCCTCTATACTTAATGCACAATACATTTAGATGAATAGACTTTGCAGTTTGGACTATAACAAATTACAACTCTATATAGGAGTTGTTGTTTTTTTTAATAAAAAAGAAAAATGCAACACGAGAATACATAGGCCCTAAAAGTGTGATATCAGACTACTCAAAACGTTGGCTAACAGAGACAAATGCTGAATATTTTATATAGCCTCTATCAGTTTTCTCTGAGCGAGGCTACTTTTCATTCTTTGAAGCTGTTCTGACCACATCTATGACTCCAGAAAAGAACAAAGAACCCAGATCAGACGATATTTACAATCATTTTAGTCAAATTTGGGCTCTGAACACCTGTGTCAATTGAAACTCCACACAGGTCTTGTTTTTGTTTCGGTGTTGACATTCAAAAGCACCTCCACCTGTGCACTCAAGTGAAACAAATGTAACAAATGTAAATAGAGCATGGAGCTATTGTGAGCCATTGCAGATAACTGGGGCTGCTTCACACCTGCATCTCTGCTTGACTCTCTGCACAATACCTTTATGTACTACAAGGAAAAATTGCACTTTTCACACCTGGACTGGCACATGTGAATGTCCACGCTGTCCCAGTGATGTGAGAACTGACAGATCAGAGGACAGTCGGAAAATAGGAAAATGTTATAATAACATGATTACTTAGTAAAAGAAGGCATTTCAAAACTATGAACAAACTGGATGTCTATTATGAATTGTCTTGATATAATAAGACACATATTTAATGTACGTAGAAATGCAGTTTCACTTTTCCCCAATATATAGCATTTGTCCGTAACCAATGAACAGATAATAAATGTCATTAAAGACACAATTAGTATCTGATTTGAGGAAGTATGAAATAAATCCTTAAATAAATAAGACAAATGGTATTAATCTATATCACATCAGTAGTTTAAGCCAAGGTAAGAATTAAGAAGCGCAAAATGATTGTTGTAGTATCAAACAGGTATTGAACATTGCCTTTTGAGTTAGAATTTTTTGTGTTGTGACAACACTAATATAGCACAAAATATAACATAGTATATCAATAAAATGTTACCGTTCATGTTACTTCAATTAGTTATTCAAATAAATGCAATCAAAGTAGAATTATTGATAACACATCTCTGAAAAGTGCCCCTCTAAGTCAAAATACATAAATAGTGACATAAATCTATAAACTATAATTAACAATATACATTTCATACACTGTAGAGAATAATCCAGAGCACAGCCTAAATACATGGGATAGCTGACAAATGAGTTCGAAACGTGCCTCTTGGTATAAAAAAAGAGATCCGATCTCCACCGATGTATGGCTTTAATGGAGATGCTATATGTTTCTCTGTATTGACTGAACTGCTGTCCACTGGAAATGAAACTGGGATCGCGGTGAAAGTGATCTGCCTGCTTCCGTTTGAAAGGTCAAGGTTTGGATCCTGCTTTCACATGCACCATTTGTTCTTAATGGTGGTTGCCTGAAAACATCTGCTGCTAAAATGGTCAAAAGAATGCTATAAAAACTTTATAATTGTATAATAATTATAACTTTATAATTATAATAATTTATAATTGATAATTGGTGTCACACTCACCGGAGGATATTTAATATATAGAACTACCTGTACAGGAAGTATAGTTGTAGTATTTCAAGCAGATGTGGGTAAAATTAAATGTATGAATAAACTTTGTTTAAAAGGTGCAGAAGTGTCCAAATAGCAGTGGATCTACTGAACATCAAGACATTTACGGTTTTAGGCCAGCACACCTCTAACAGATTGCAAAAGAATAAACCATGTCTTGTTATCGTTATTTCTAGTAATAATTTTGTTGACACTTTTTATTTTTTACCGTATAAATGTACGATTATCACTACTGACTTGGAAAACATCATGTTTATAAATACAAAAAGAAAATTTTAACAGGGTCCACCCTGTTAAAATTAACATTGTCCTGTGGTTCTGTGATTATGAGAACAGCCATTATATGGAGACTTGAATTAGTATTACTTTTTGTAAAAAATTGTATCTGAATCACTCAAATGGCTCAAACACAAAAAATACGTTAATTAAGGTTAACCATGGAACATTCTAAGCCTGAGTCTTCATGGTGATGGTGATAGGCCCTGCACCAGAAATGTTACATAGCGTACCTTCAATTTTGATGATGAAAAACACTGAACTGAACAATATCACTCAATAAGTGCTTGTGATAGGACAGGTACAGAGGTGTCATGACACATAGAACTGTCCCATTCCATCAAGCAGCAGATCACAAACACGCTGGGACTAAACTTGCATTAAATAAAACAGCAAATGAGTTGCAGGGAGCTCCAACTTTAAAGCCTGTAATGTACATTAGGAATGTCACTCTGAGATAGATGCATTTGAATAAACCATTTAAAATGTGACAGAGGGTAACAGCTAATCTCTGATTTATGGCCATCATCTTGCTGTCACCCGCTTTGACTGGAACAATTGCAGTCCTAAATCTTTAAACAAAATGGAAGTGCGTTGTTTATAGTTGTTTGATACAAGCATACAATTAATAAAACATTTGTGTCCAAGACAAGACAAATAAACTACAAAATTATGCCTGTTTTTTCCCAAAAGTACTGAGATGCTATTACTCAAAACCGTACCAGAGATATTGTAGTCATCTTAAATGACCCCGTACATCCCCCCTCTCGGGATTTAAGTCGACTTTCACTCTATCCATAAATCTCCTCTTTGGGCTTCCCCAACCTCGCAGCTCTTACCAGTATTTACTATCACTACCCCTCAGTATCAAAAGTGTATCAATGTGGCTCCTTTGACTTCATCTGCAAAACATCTGAAGAGAGGAGAGCTGTACCAGTGATGTACTTTAATATCCAGCAGACTAAACAATACACTGCAAATGAATAGAAATGGCAAGTTGGCATTTTGGCATTTATCAAATCGCAAAACTTGAAATTATTTAGATAATAGATTGTTCTCTGCAAGCAACAAAATATTCTGTCTTTTTATTAAATCCTATACTACTGTTAAATCTCTATTTGCAGTTTCACTTATTATACAAAATTTCCTCTTGTGAACTTTAAACCATGTTATAATATTGTTACTTCATCAAAAACATACCTGGAGTTGTATTTTGTTTAATTCACACATGTGTGAGTAACTCTTTATACTCAAAATGCTCAGTTCCACCTTGTGATGTCAAGTAATGGTAGTTTTCAACTTAACAACTAGCTTTTAGGTTTAGTTCAGTAGAGAGTGGCATTTCCAGGACTGAATTTATCCAAATGATTCTATTGAATATGTATGGAGATTAAAAACACAGTGGAGCACTTTCTGTATTGCCACATGACATCACAAGGTGAAACAGTGTGTATTAAAGAACAGAAGAATATGCAGGGTATGTTTGTGATGAAGAAACAATATTATAACATAACTCAGAAAACAGTGTAATATGGACCCTTTAACGCAGAAATATCAGCAGCTCTAAGAGAAAACCACAAAGTCTGCTATACACTCCCCTGCCTTCTCCCACAACATGACATAAGACAATAAAATAAGATTACAAAAATGGTGAGATCTAAAACTCTCTCTTTAAAGGTGAAATCCAAGGTGTGTGTAATTGCTTGTAAGCTTGACATCTGTTCTTTAGCGTGACCATTGACTATATTCAGCCCTCATGTCAGGCTATAAATAAAGGATGGCATTCTGCTAGAGCGCAGATAGATTTTGTACGTATGTGTTGTGCTTGTATTTTGTATGTATGTGTTGAGCTCGTGCTGTTAGCTGCTTTTCTTGCTGCAGATGAATAAAATATGCACCCATGCTGTTTCTCACCGTACATGATTTTACTCTTGTGACATTATGAACTCATAGCATAGATCGACATTGAAAAGAAATTTGGAATAGCGAGCATTTGTATTTATATTGAACATGTGCTAGAGATTAGAAGGCCTATTTTGTACATACAGATTTAGATTACAAAATAGCACTATGCATTTAATGATACTATAATTAGCCTAATGCAGCTTCTTAATGGTATAGTACTGTATTAATGCATGTCTTTTTTCATTTAAGACAAGCCTCTGTATTGAAAAGCTACTAATTGTTACTGGTTCTTTCAACTCCTTTTGGCAGAAATAATTATAAATTAAATCATGTCATGGCTTTGAAACGATATGAATCAATAGAGTTAGCAAGACATTTATTTTGTATTTTTAGTTAGATCAAATCTTCTCATCCTTTTGTTGAGGTTGTAGACTATTCTCAGAGCTGAGATAAGGCCTAAACTAACAGACTTTCATTCACTTTCATTACAGGCAATTTAGATTCACCAGTGCATGCATGTCGCACGCACCACTCAAGAATACTCCCAACGTCATGCTAAATAAAAGATCTTGCCTGTTCATTATAGTGGCTACTGCTGGTGGGCTTTTAATGTATATACTATCAATAGATCACATGATGGACACTCTCAAACAGCAAAAATGGCTGCCCGAAGCAATACAGACTTACAGTGTTGAAAGGTTCGCATAGGTTATCTACTAAATCATCACATTTGATTAATTTGAGATGAAGCCTGGATGTTTGATGATGTATTTCATTGGAGGATTTTCATTATGTTACTGAAAAGGGACGTACAGCATCAGGTGTGGCAAAGATGCAGTGCGAATGTCATACTCCAGATACAGAAATGTTTAATAGTTATCAAATCGGTAATACATCCATACCCACAAACCCACACTATTTTGTCATAACTTGTTCATATCTTACATACAGTAATATTCTTTGGATTTGTTGATGATGTCAGCCAAGGAGACATTATCATATAAAGATGAGAAGGATATTAAATCAATTTTAATTAAAGAAATTCCCTGCATATTGATTGGAATAGGTAGCTGATAAATGAGCTGTGGGGTGGTGCAAGTTCTCACAATGCACAGCATATGTCATCTTGGTTACACAGCCATCAGCAGACGCATCACTGGGAAGGGGCTCTCACACAATCACTGACTTCAAACAGTCTGGCATGATGAAAGATAAGGACATAGGCTAATTGTAATATGGTACTACCCTGACCCACAGGAAATTCAGCCTGCATCCAAATTTCAGGCAACATCTAGGCTAGTCTTTTAGTCGAGTAAAAGGGTGCATCATGTCCATTCATGCTTTAGTGGTACCTTTGCGCACACACATTGTAACAAACGTGGAAATCCCTAGAAACGTTTGTAACCAACAATCCAATCTTATTTATTATAATCCGCCGCGTATTACATTTAACTGCAACCTCGGATGGTAAGTAATGAACGGTGGCTGCTACCTATAAGCGATAATGGTGTCAAAAACGGCGAAAATTGTGTTGACAGGGATATTGAAATAAATAATTAAGCACCCATTCAAGTCTATCTCCACGCAGGGGCGAACCTCCTAACACCGTACAGCTGGAGCTGTAGCCGTACTCCGTGGATGAACATACGCAATTCTGTGTTTTGGAGCAAAAGCGTCCTCTTGACAGAGCTACCTGTTAATCCCCGGGCCGGGTGCAGCCCCACTTCCTCCAGCTGGCGCTCCGTTACTGGGCTTGGTGAGCTGTCCAGAGTCCGCTGGTGCTGAAATGGAAGCCGGAGCCCCCGTTGAAGGCACAGCGGGCCCGGCCTGTCCCGCCTGTGCCTCCCCCTCCATGCTCGTCTCATTCCCCATCGTGTCGGGACAGTTCTCGACGCAGAGAAACGGTGTCGAAGATGGTAGTACGACGGTTATAAAAACTCAGATGACACTCAGCGTTTCTCCCCTTCCGCCATCATCGCTTACAATTCAGCATCCCGCACAGAGCACGCGCACTGAAGAGCTGAAGGAGCGCGCTTACGCACAGGGTGGGAACAGTACGTGCGCGCTCACAACCAAGCCTGGTTTATTTCAAGTCAAAGAGCAATCCTCTCCAAGCCCCCACAGTACTTAAATGAAGACCGGTAGGACCTCACAGTTTCTTCTGTGGGACAGGTTACAGAGTGCCAAGTAGGATCATAGGCTATTAACGAAATTGTTGCAGTCTTTCACAACAACATGGTTAGTTATTATTGTTACACATAAATGATCATAAAGACCTAAAACAGGAGTTTGGTCTGAATAAACCATGAAATGCATGTGCTTCGGGTAATTAAGAGTTCAGCCTAGGCAGTTAGAGCTGATCTCAGTCAGCATTTAAGAGTCATGTTGGTGTAAAATTCATTGCTCTCCCTAGTGTACAAAAGGTGCCACAACAGCAATAAACACTTCAATGAAATGAGTGTTTGTAAAAAATTGTCTTCTATGGTTTTAACAAACAGTAAGACAAAAACACGTTAAATTCTGCATGGATTCTATTACGCTTTAATGCGGCATGAATTGTTATGAACAACAAAGAGCTCAAAAACCAGTGAGCCAAAGAACAGATACATATGTACAAAACATACAACTGTACAGTGAAATTCACATCAGCTCACAACAACGTTAGAGTCTGACGACATTACAGAGCATCCACCTGTTTTTCATCTTGTGACTGAAATGTGAACAGGTCTTTCATATAAAAATACCTTACCAATGACCAAACGATGCATCATAGCTTTATAAACTGACAGCGAATGCAATATTATATACATTTACCAAAGTAATGTGGAAGGACAACTGAATTACTAAAACATTGTAAATAAACGTCCTTCATTGGTACCTGTGAATAACTTGAACAAACATAAAAACATTTTTATTTTAATAAGTACATTGTAATTAAGATACTATTCTTCACAAATAAAGGGCCATTGTTAAGTTAAGAAAGTTATACCCATGCTGAAGTTCCTTTTCAAACAAGCTGATAAGGAAAAACCGAACTTCATCACAAACATACGTGAACATTGACAGAAGCCGATTTTTCTTACAGATTTTAACAGGAGTGATCTTGGATATTTGTTATTATTGTCTCTTGGCTTTGTAAGGACGTGAGCGTTTCCTTCGGTCAGGTTTTCTTTGTTTGTGCAAACGTCCGATACTCACTCCTTGCCGACGTCGCACTGAGATGTTCTGCTCCACAAGACTAGCCAACATTCCTATGGAGGGTAAGGAACATTCAGGATAATTCACATCAAATTGAATTTGCAGTAGAGAATGGGGCACTACAAAAAAATCAATAGTCGCATTTGTGGCAAGACTCATGAAAATCTAATATAAGAAAGCATAGTTAAATAATGTCATATCCAAACAAAGTATAAAGCCATACAGCAGATCTTACCTTCTTGGGCTAGCATTGATATAAAGGTACAGATAAATTCATCATAATTATGAGTTCTCCTCTGGTCATCAATCTAAAATAAACATATTACCTTAATAGATTTAATATTTTTTTAAAATACAGATATTGGTTAGAAAAAAAATACTCACTTTGTATTTCTTTCTCTTTTCAACTTCCTCCTTAAGGTACACCTCATAATTTGCTATGTCAGCCTCAACACACTTCAGCAGTGCAAGCAGCTCCTACAATAAACACACAGCAAAATTATCTTATTTTATATTCTATTGTGGGCTTGGTATATAAAGTATATTGACTAACTGTACATACTTTTGGAGAATATTTATCTCCTGGGGGCTTGGAGTCAGCTATCATCTCATTGAGGTTTTCCTGGCTGGGCTTCTCCTCAGTCTCCTCTTTGACTTCTTCTTCCTTCACCTCCACAGATGGACCCTCATCTGGAGCAATATCTTCTTTCTTTTCAATGTCAACGATGACTACTTGTTCATTATCTTTTATCTTCTTTGGAGTGCATAACTGCTTTGTAACATCTACAGCCATATCCCCTAAAATAAAAAAAATAAATCTATATCTCTCTATCTATTTTTATAAATAAATATAAAATTTAACTCAACATAATTATTGTGACACGCTTATCTTGTATACTGACCAGATGGTGGAAGAGCGTACATAACTCCATCCTCTTG
Organism: Scartelaos histophorus; assembly: GCA_000787155.1. Lineage (NCBI taxonomy): Eukaryota > Metazoa > Chordata > Actinopteri > Gobiiformes > Gobiidae > Scartelaos > Scartelaos histophorus. The sequence continues at coordinate 16,321 of KN504582.1, read as the reverse complement.
TAGTTGCAAGAGGGCGATGCTGACAGAAGGACCCAGGTCTCGTACAGCGCGGTTATGTCTGGAGTCTAGCCTTAGCAGCTCATCTTCTCCAAAAAGCACTCGTGACAAATGGGATGCAACTGGACTGGAGGGACGAGTGGCAGCTTGGGAGCGGGCAGGCGAACGCAGAGGGGAGTTAAAAGCGCTGCCAATCTCAGAGGCAGTGTCAGTACTTTCGTTGCTTGGTGTTGGGGAAGGCTGAGAGGCGGATGTAATGGAGATGCCCCCAGTGCGGCCTTCTGTGCGAACTGAAAGGGGTGTATTTAAAGCATCTTTCCTCTGGGCTTCTTTCTTTAGCTTTTCAGCCAAGACACTGAGAGCAATTTGGCTCTCCATTCCAGTCGTAACTCTTCCAGTTCTTGACCGGAGACCCTGCTTCCTCCTAAACCTACTGAAAAAGAAAAAGGCATCATGAAGAACAGTAAAGGGCGGTCATTTTAACTGTATTCAACTTAAAGGGAACACAGACCTGTTGGGTGTGCTGGTAGAACCTGTAACTGTCTCTTCCTCATCTTCATAGTCATCTTCCTCATCAGAGTATGAGGGCTGAGGAGGGCCCGACACCCGAGTACGACCAACTCCAGCCGCAAGGTCCTCCTCTTCCTGTGACACAAATATATGGAGTACAAAAGGTCAACAGAAGAATTGGAGCCACCTTAAACAGATTAATTCCCGTTCTACCTGCATTGGAGACTTTGCGTAGTTGTGATTGTCAAGGAAAGCGGGCAGGCGTTGTACAATGGGGCATGGACTGGTCACTCCTCCTACAGAGGTGGCAGGTTTGGCCATGACTTTAGAACTTCCTGAAGGACTTAGGGCATCTTTGGCTTCATCCATTGTTTCTACACAAATACAAAATTTTAAACAACAACCATCTTTCACTTTAAATATATTAATTTATAAATGATGGTTACCAGATGCAGTTTGATCACCTCCTTGGGAGGCAGATGGCTCTTCATCAGCCTCTTTCTTTACTGTAGCTGCACTTTCCTCAGCAGAGTCCTGCGGTTTCTTTTCATGAGCAGCTTCAGTTTGTGTTAGTTGGATCATCTAAAATGTTTACATTTTAATACAATTTGGGGTAGTTCAATTTGCATTTCTTCCACACTGCAGCAACAAAACATTTTTGTTTTTTTACCTTTTGTAATCCCTCTAGGACAGTCTGGCGATTCCTTTTAAGAATTTCAAGTTTGGACTCATATTTGATCCTGCGGTCAGGCACCACTGCCATCAGGTTGAAGCGGATGTCATGATATGGCTCACTAGATTAAAAAAATGTGGAACAGCATAATCTTGAGAATGACAGCATTGAAATTTGTGAAAAAGGCAATAAACAGAAGCTCACCCTGCAGTGGCCAGTCCAATCCTCTCCATGATAACTCGCCGTGCTTTATCAGTCCACTCCTCATCCTCTCCCCAGGGACCTAAAAAGTGTTTCAAAAAATAGATTCAACACAAAGTCTAAACATAGGTATTGATTTGTAAATAGCATTAGTTCATGCCATGGTCAATAGGGTATGCCTTGAGCCCATCCAGCTCAAACAGACGATCTTTTATGGGCACATAGCTGACAAAGTGGAAGGCTTCCATGGTCCGCACTGTACTGATCCCATTTTGTTTCTCAGGCAGGTGTCTGGGCTCTGGCCTTTAAAACAAAACAATTATGTGAAAACTAAACATAAAATAAGCAGTGCATATTCTGAAAAAAAAAAAAAAAAAGAAAAAAAGAAAACCTCGTTTGCTTAATTCTAACCAACCTTGCATGGCTGTTGTGTGCTCTGGCAAGCTCCGGGGCATTTCCTATTGCATACCCTTTGCTCTGAAACCAGTACAGACACATTTATTGGATAAAGAGAGGTGAAATATTATTAAGAGAGATCTAGCACGGCCTTACCTCTGGACTGAAGCCTTTAGTAAAAGCTTTTATGCGACTAAGGGTTGTGCCAAGCTCGACACCACTGCAGTTTAGAAGCACACTCAATAAAGCATGGGTGGCACATGAGTTAGGGATGAGCTGTTTGTAAGAATTGCAACACATTATTTAAATATAATATGCTTCTTATCTTGTAATGAGATTGTATGCATTTAAATAACACTTGTTTCTCACCTGATGAGCAAAAAACATGTCATTAACAATGTCTTCATCAATAACAGAAGTCTCATCAACCAAAGTGTTTACTTTTCTTCTTGAGCGTCGTTCCTCAATCCATTTGAACAAAAAGATAAAGCCATATACAGGACTGAAAATAACAAATCAATTTTGTTGTAAGTAACATACAATGTATAGATATAATTTAGATTCAAATGTAGATCAGAATAAGCGATAGAATTATATGTAATAAGCTGTCAAAAAACCACAAACCTTTGACATTTGCTCTGAAGGTCGTATATTTCTTCTACTTGAACTCCCTTGACACCTAATAAACACAACATTAATTTTAAAAAGAAGGCAAATGCATTCCGCATAGTGCGCAATTTACAACCTACCAAAATCCTCCACAAGTAGAGTGAACAACCCTAAAATTACAAGAGAATAACAAAAATAAATATGGGTAAACGTGAATAGAAGCAACAAGAGTGACAAAACAACGGAATTTTATTTTAGCTTAATCATCTGTCCAACAGACACTTGCAAACGATGCACAGCTTCCTTTATTAGTAGTCATATTTCCAGTGCCTAACAATTTAAAACGGCTCCGTTCTGAGCTAGCGTTTGTTAGCTGAGGATACTTAAATTGCTATTCTTCACCTGGATCACTCTCCAGCTCAAGCCACCCCTTATTCATTTTGAAAATTATATCCAATCGACTAGGATGTTTTCCAGTCCATATCCAACGGAAGATTGATGACAATAATTAAGAATGCTGCATCCATTCAACAGCAGACGAAACAGACCTCAAGATAAACACAAAAGGCATAATTGGTCGCATATTTGTTACGTCATCAATAGGGGACATGCTTCTACATAAATACAACCACAGATTAATTGTAGTACAGATTAAACTAAGTGGAGAGAGAATGGTATTTATTGAATTGCATGTATGTAATGTTTTTTTCACAATGCACATCTACGTGGATGTAAAATCATCCAAAAGGGGCTACCTTGGCTCACCCTACGTCCACGCTCTCTCACCCCTTTGCTACAAAAATAAGTTAACATGAAGCAGAATTTATATATACCGTATATTGTGTGTTACTATATGAAAATTATTCTGTGCATATGCAAAATAATTTTGTTTGATCCGTCTGAATATAACACTATAACAATATTTCGCTTCGTTCGTAACCGGAACACTTGGGGTTGCGCCAATTTTTGGGGGAGCATGTTTATCGTTGCACTGGAAAATTGGAATTTAGCTGCCTTTATCATTTTATTAACCTCGATCCTGTTGGAATAATCTATGGTGTTCGTATGCACTCTTGGTGGGATTCAATAGAGATTGCAGTGTAGACGCATGTATGGTAAGTTTCAACAACATTTGGTTGGTTTGGTGTAACTAACGCGCCGAAGACTAGCTAGCGTAGTAATTTGGGTTAGCGTTAGCTCGTATCTCCTACACATACATTACAATAGATGTGTATTTAAAAAGAAATTCTATTATATCAACGGGACTCAATTAAAACATGTGCGTTTATGAATAATATTCTTAAATCGCTGATGTGTTTTAGAAAGCTCGTTCGCAGTCATCAATGCAACGCTTGTACTTGCTGTATGTGCTAGTATAAGGGGTTAGTGGTAGTTAAGTTGTAACGTTGCTGTAGTTTCATACATTAATGCAATAGTTGGTACACTGTACAATTTTCTTTTCCATTGACTATTTTGATCTCAGCTGGGCAAGCTAATACGTTGCAAATAGAGAATGTGAAATATACTATTAACTTTTCGTCTCTCCTATCATTTCTTCAGCACTCCCAATGAAGATGTGTAGGTAATGGTTTCACAGTCCTGCAAGACACCATGTCTGAAGAGGCTCATTCAGAGAGTGACCTGGACACAAACTCCAACAGTGAAGAGGAGGATTTCGAAAATGAGCAAGAAGAGGAAAATGATGACATGGATGAGGATGAGGATGAAAATGATGGAGATGATGAGGATGACAGTGTTGGTAAGGGACTGAATTGAAAAAAATATGTTTGTATTAATGTTTTTCATCTGATCAAATGATTGTGGCATTCTGGCTTTCAGAGCGGCCTGCAAGTTCTCACAGCCATCCAGAATCCTCTGAGTCACACACATCTGAGTCTCAATCTCAGCCTCCATCACAGCCTCCATCACAACCTCCATCACAACCTCCATCACAGCCATCTTCACGGGCTCCCTCCAGACCTGGGTCCAGATGTCAGCCCCCAAGCCCCGAAAACTCAAATAAGAACAAAACACCTTCCACCAAAACAAAGAAACCCAAGTCCTCAAGTAAGTCCAAATCTACAAAGTCTCCAAAAAGCTCCAAGTCCACCAAGCGATCAAAGCCTTCCAACATGAGGAAAAACATAAGGTACATTTTTCTGATTTGTGTATCTGATACAGTTATCCTTTATTGATTTGTTAACTGATTTATTTGTGTTTGAAGAAAACTGTTGAAAGAGGACCAGCTGGAAGCTGGTACAAAGACTGCTCAACAGGAAGAGATGGAAAGACGAAAACGTCTGGAGCAGCAGAGGAAGGACTTTCCCACAGCAGTCCCAGTCTTGCCAGATACTCAACTAGGTCACTCTCCGCATACTGTTATTTGGAGTATTTTATCATGGCATTTTTTGTTACACTTTCTATAATTTTATTGTGCTTCACATATTTATATCCTTTCATCCTCTCAACAGTTGAAACCAGTGCAATATTAGGAGAAGTGTCTCAATTGGTTCCTGATCTTCTTAGCAAGGAAGATGTAATATGTCTGGATAGTAGCGGTGATGAAGATGAGAATTTGGAGCAGAAGTTGCCTGTACTTGCCGTCAGAGATGGTGATTTTTGTTATGCATTTTATTTGTGGTTTGTGATGTTTTAGGCCCTTTCTCTGAAGTCTAATGGAACCTTGTGTCATAGATATAATAGAACTGAGTTCTGGGGATGAAGATGCTCTACAGATCAGCAGTGAGTCTGCTGAGGAGGATGCAGATGCTGCTGGTTCAGAGGAGAGCAGTGGAGCTCACATCAACGATGCATTGAACTTACCTGACGCCCAAGGCCGGGTCCTGGTCAACATCAATCACCCTGCAGAAGAAAAAGACATTTTTCTTGCTCCACAACTTGCAAGGGCTGTCAAACCACATCAGGTTTGTTGATATTTTGACAGTGACAGTATATTTTGCTTTTTGTTCTGTACTGAGTTTTTACTTTTCACATTTTAGATTGGGGGTATCCGATTTCTTTACGATAACCTAATTGAATCTCTGGAGCGGTATAAAACTAGCAGTGGCTTTGGCTGCATCCTCGCTCACAGTATGGGACTGGGAAAGACTCTGCAGGTCATTTCATTTATTGACATTTTGCTGAAGAATACTGAGGCTCACACTGTATTGGCCATCGTCCCTGTAAGTGCAGCCAGGTGTATTTCTTCTTTTTCCCCTTTTTTATTGATGTTTTGGAATGACATGTTTGTCCTTGTTCTAGGTGAACACGCTTCAGAACTGGCTGTCAGAGTTCAACCTATGGCTCCCCCCTCAAGAGGCAATTAGTCCTGACACTGATCCCGCCATTTTTACTGGCCGATCTTTCAAAGTTCACATTTTAAATGATGAGCACAAGTAATCATTGCTGTGTTTTACTTTATGGTCGTTTATTTGATTGTTTTTTATTACATTTAAATCATACTTTTACTCTCCAGAACAACCGTTGCAAGGGCCAAAGTTGTAGAAGAGTGGTCAAAAGATGGAGGAGTTTTACTCATGGGTTATGAGATGTACCGGCTTTTGTCTATGAAAAAGAGTTTTGTGATGGGAAAGAAGAGGAAGTCAAAGAAGCCTGTGGGCCCAATCATCATTGATCTGGATGAGGAAGACAGACAACAAGAGCTGATGAAAAGTCAGTACTCTAGTACTCCTTTCATATAACTTGCTCCCTTTTCTGATTCTGACTGCTGGTCCTTTTAGGTATTGAAAAGGCAATTGCACGACCTGGCCCAGATGTGGTGATATGTGATGAGGGACACAGAATCAAGAATTACCACGCCAGCACTTCACAAGCTCTTAAAAACATCAGGTCACGACGGAGAGTAGTTCTGACTGGATATCCACTGCAGAACAACCTCATTGAGTACTGGTGTATGGTGGACTTTGTCAGGCCAGACTTTTTGGGCACACGGCAGGAATTCAGCAATATGTTTGAAAGGCCCATTCTCAACGGACAGTGTGTGGATAGCACTCCTCAAGACGTTCGACTTATGCGCTACCGCAGCCATGTCCTCTATAGTCTGCTGGAGGGCTTTGTACAGAGGTAATTATTTTCACAGCTTCATATAAATTTGACTCCAGAATACATGAATATTACATTTCTTTGTTTCAGACGAGGTCATGATGTGCTGCGAGATCAGCTCCCCCATAAAGAGGAGCATGTAATTTTGGTGAGGCTGACTCCCATTCAGAGAGCACTATACACGGAGTTCATGAAACGATTCAGAGAAGCAGGAAATAGTGGATGGCTTGGACTAAATCCTCTCAAAGCATTTTGTGTATGCTGCAAGGTGAGTTGGTGTTTTGTTAATTGCTAAGTATAAGGCAATCAACTAGTTTTTAGCCCCTAAAATCAAATTATGGTATCATTAATTTTACTTGCTTATCTCTGTTGTCTTTCAGATTTGGAATCATCCAGATGTCCTTTACGAGGCTCTTCAAAAGGAGAATCAGGCCAATGATCAGGACTTGGACCTTGATGACATTACCAACAACCCTCGCTGCTCTGCTCCTGCTGGCCTTAAAGCCAAAGTTACTGATTCAAGTAACAGCAAAGGGAATGGAAACAACAGCCTTCCACCTCTGAATCCTTCACAGGACCGATCCAATCAAGTGATTACTTATGAATGGGTATGTCTGAACACTATACTAATTTAATTTGGACAAATGTTTTATCATTTACACCAGCATTTGCTGACCTGTCGTAGGCTAAGGATATCATGTCAAACTATCAAAGCGGAGTTCTGGAAAACTCTGCTAAGATGCTTCTGCTGTTCTGTTTGATTGATGAAAGCGTAAAAAGACGAGATAAGATATTGGTCTTCAGGTACATTCTTTTTTTTCTGCCTTGATCCTTAAAAATTACTTATCACTGTTGAATAGGTTTAAGGTTTTTTTGTAATCATCTGTATTGCTTTCTGCAGCCAAAGTTTATCAACTCTGTCTCTTATTGAGGACTTCTTATCACAGCGTCCCATGCCAACAGATGTCTGCCCTCATGATGGCCTGACCCACAATTGGGTTCGCAATGTCAACTACTACAGTGAGTCCACATAAATATACATGTTACATGTCTTCACACTGTCTTAGCCTGTCTGTTGCAAGAATGATGATTGGTTATCAAGGGGTACATTTGATTTTGTTTGTAGGACTGGATGGAAGTACTTCTGCCACGGAGCGAGAACGCCTCATCAATCAATTTAATGACCCCGAAAACACCACAACTTGGGTTTTTCTCCTGTCTACAAGGTACACATATGAATACAGCACATAGCAGTTGCATTAAAATACTGTAAAATACCAAATAAGATCCAGGTTTCAATTAACCACCGTTTGTCAAACAAAACTTAAAACCACATGGCTAATTTGCATAAACTATAGGTGCTGAAGGCTCCTTGAGCCCTGATGTGGCTGATAAATCTTCTCACTCTGCTTGTTCCCCACCTGCTGCGTCAGTCATTTGTTCAACGTGCTAACCAAATTTATGTTTCTGTTGCAGGAGGGTTTTAATTACTTTCTGTAATTCAGGAGTTGCTTTCAAATGTGGGGAAACTCCTTGCTCCTTAGATATTTTCTTGTAACATTTCAAAGTAACAAGCCTATGTCTATATAGAAAGTAGCCTAAATTATAGTCCTACTGGTTAAAAGAATTTGAGTACCATAGTTTTTGCTGAGTAAGATTTTTGGGAGGAAGGAATTAATCACTGTCCCAAATTGCCACCTGGATTGTTAAGTGAAACAAATAAACACCCTGGCTGTTATTTGGTATTTTATGGTACATCATTTTGCAGTCACTATATGAATGCCATTTTCTAACTTTAGAGCTGGCTGCTTGGGTGTTAATCTGATTGGAGCAAACAGAGTTGTTGTGTTTGATGCCTCCTGGAACCCCTGTCATGATGCCCAAGCAGTGTGTCGTGTGTATCGGTATGGTCAGAAAAAACCCTGCTATATTTACCGCCTAGTCTGTGACTTCACTTTGGAGAAGAAGATTTATGACCGTCAGGTTTCCAAACAGGGGATGTCTGGTAAGGTTTAGTATTTACTGCAGAAGCCCATGTAACAAGATGCAGTTAATTCTATTGTATCATCTGAATGTTGTTTGTTTCTGCTGTAGATCGTGTGGTGGATGACCTAAACCCGGTTCTCAACTTCACCCGTAAAGAGGTTGAGTCTTTATTGCATTTTGTTGAGGAAGAGCCTGAGAGTGAAAAAATCTCTCTTGAATCAAAAGAAGATCTTGAGTTGGTGTTGTTCCAGGCCTGTCATTTGCACCCACACCTTATCACCAAGGTACATATATGGGCCAAAATTGTTTTGAGGCCAAATGTATTTTTTGATATTACCAATTTTTTTATTATTTTTTTTTATTTGTGCACTTTGAAATGTGGGTGTGGGGGGAATCCATTAATGTTTTATATTTTTTGTAGTTTCAATAAATTGACCAAATTCATTTACATTTTTTTCAACCAGCCACCTTTCCAACACGAGTCTCTACTGGTGGACCGCAAGGAATCCAAACTGACCAAAGCAGAAAAAAGGGCAGCAAAGAAGAGCTATGAGGATGAGAAACGAGCCTCCGTACCTTATTCTCGTCCCTCATACGCCTCATATTATCCAAACAGTGATCAAGCACTGGCAAATATACCTGCCTTTAATCAACGAGGGTGGTAAGTGAACTTCACAAATGTAAAAAAATATTCCTCCAATTATTTACATATTTACCCATGTGTACTTAAAGGCAACCAATGTTGAGGCCGGATGAGAAGCCAGTAGCTAGCGTTCGGCCAATTCAGTCAACCCCAATCCCCATGATGCCCCGCCAAGTCGCAATGGGCCTACCAAGCTCCAGTGGCAGCATCCCAGTCAACTTCCTGCAGAAAGCTGGAGTTTCTGTGCAGAGAATTGTCACTACTACAGGTAAGGCACACAGGCATTTCTCACAAATTTGCACTTTTATTAATATTGGCCTTTTTGCTTGGATTTTCAGATATTGTAATACCAGGTGCAAACAGTGCTACAGAGGTCCAAGCCAGAATCAGTGCTGGAGAAACCATTCATGTTATAAGAGGGTCTAAAGGTAGTAAAAGCAAGACCGTGACTACATATCCCCCATATGACATGTTAAGTTGTTAATAAGGTGACTGTTGTTTAACCATAGGCACCTATATCAGAACTCATGATGGGAGGATCTTTGCTGTCAGATCAGGAAAGATTAGCCGACCTCCAGTTGCAGTGGCTGCTGTTTCGAGAGGTTGGTGTTCATTAATATCTAAATACAAAGTTATTTTTCTTGCTGTGATAACTTGATAAATAACACATTGAAGTTATTAGGGATTGTTAGATTACATAATCGCATCAGACTAAATCCAATTTAAAGATAAGGATTTATTGTAAAGGTTAACTATGTCAAGTGAAATGTTATTGTTTCTTGTGGTCTTAAGTTATACATTTTTGTAAAGTTGATGGTATTGGGGATAATTATACTACAAGTTTTGTCAGTACAAGTTCCATGCCCTGTACAGGTCATGTGAGATTTCATTCTTACTGAGGTGGTTATGCCTGTTCCAACAGAACCACAGGGTCCTCTGATCCAACCAGTTACTAATGGCTGCTCGTCCCCTGTGGAGCAGCCACAGCACTCCCCAAGCAGAGATCCGCGTCCCACCTCTCCTTTGAGCTCAGACCTCATCAGGGAGCTGAGCACTTTCTCAGCCCCAGGAAGAGACTCCTCCTCTGGGCTCAGAAATGAACTGCTGTCCCCGCCTCATCCCACACCTGCTCCTGGCACAGGAGGGCACAACCAGAACAACCAAAACACAGACCTCAACAGACCATTGAGTGAGGACCTCCTGGTTTCCACACTGGACATGCATGGGATAAAGCGGAAAAACAATGAACCTCAAACCAACATGTATAGCACAGGGAAACGCACCTCTGCTGCATCACGTTTTCCTGGATTTAACATGAACTCCAGTGCACTGAGTTTTCCACCAATGGGACTAAACTCATCCTCTTTATTAGGGAACTTAGGACATATGAGTCACCCTCTACTGATGGGCAGCAGCGGGGGGTCTTCTTTTTTGCAGACCGCTGGACAAAACATGGGGGACCTCCAGACCATGTTCCCAGGCTCCACAGGCTCGGACCTGCTCAGACAGCCGGCCACAGGGAATGGCCATCTCCAAACCCCTTCATCCTCAGCTTTCTCCTCCACTCCAACCACTAATCCATCCACAGGAACATCTTCCTCGCTGTCCTCCAGTTCACTGCCTCCATATCTGATGAACCCCAACATGACGGGGCTGCTTACTTCTGGATTTCCTCCTATTAACTACAGTCAGTCATTACTTCCTGAGTCTAGGATGCTCTCCACGCCTCACCTGTCTGGCTCAGGGAGTCTTCCTACTTCTATCCCTAGTACTTCTTCGTCCAGTTTTCTTTCCCATTTCAGTAACCCCACTTCCAGTTTGCTGGGGGCAGCTCTGACCCACCCTGACAGGCACCACAGTGCAGAGAATGGGGGCAGTAGTTCTGATGATGATGTTATAGAGGTTATTGGGCAGTAGGAAAGTTATTTGGTAATATTTTACTTTAACTTAATCAAGTCAAATGACAACAGCGTCTAAAATAATGCACAATTGATGAAGTCAGTTTACTTTAAGCTAAAATGCATTTAATGAGGACACAAAAAATCTGAAGCTTAATAACCATGAATGTTATTATGCTTATAGGGCATTTTCTTTTCCAAATTCGGTGAAAATTATCACAGTTGCCATTAATTAATGTTTGAAATGTGTACCTCTGTATATGATTCACTTTGTTACTTAAATGTTTTCTTTTTCCACATTTACATTTTACGATGTACCAATTTTGGCCGCATAGGCAAAAATGAACTGATAAAAAAAGGTAGTTTTCCAAATAACTGACAGAAATGTCAACACTAAAATACCTATTGCTAAAACACAAAACAGGTCTCAAGTTAAACATAACTTTATATGAAAAGTAAGTTGCTTTCATCCAGGTTGTATTTAATTGCATTTGGAGCCAGGTTATTTGGCATACAGGGACCAGCTGTATCTTTCCAGGGTTTTCTAAGCACAGCTTCTCCTGTTACAGTTTGTAAACATCTTGTGATATAACATTTAGTTTTAGTTTTGTTCAGATGTCATTGGAGAGTTTCTGTGGTGGCTCTTGCACATATGTTTATGGTGTATTAGTGATCAAATATGTAATATAGTAATCAAAAACCCAAAGCAACTTATCTTTTGAGGCTATTAGAGAAAATCATAGCAATTCAGTAGATAATGTTGCAACCCAGTTAAGATATTGTGAGTGAAATACAAGTGAATATGTTAATACTTTGTAAATAGCAGCCATTATCATTGTTTATATTGCAAGGTAATAATGTTAAATGTGTAGACTTTGATCAGAGGGGTGATATCATCGCTTGTAAGACAACCCAACCCCACTAATACATTTTGTTTTCTCAAATATGAATGTATTTAGGCATTTGTAACCGGGGACAGTTGGACTATTATAGCCTTAAATCTCAAAGGGTACGCCTTGTTTTTTTTCTACATCTGTGGGACAAACTACTGAGCAATGAGATGGTGCTGAACAGAAATAAAATTATTCAGCAAAGAGGAAAGAAAATCATCAGAAACATTTTGAACAAATCTTACGTAAGCTGTTAAACCATTGGTGCAACCTATGTTTTCAAAAATCTAAAGTTGTAGCTGCCTGCCATTGAAACATCATTACATTCAGACACCACTCATGACGTTTAGGTGGTGGTGTGGTGGCCTTACCAACCTAACAGTGCCATTTCGTGGTAGCGTTTCACTGAGATGCACCCTTTTCAAAACAGTGCAGTGTTAGTAGCTTCTGTCAGTGGCGTCACGTGCCGGTCTGCGATGCTTAGAGAGGTCTGTAGGTCTTTGCTGTTCTCTGTAGCATTGTGTTTCTGTGTAGTGTGACTTAGAGAAGTTACTTTTCCTCATACAGTGGGATAGCCTTTAGGAGAACACTGAGAGAGGTATTCTAAAAATCATTCCCACATATACAAGCAATTTTATATGAATATTTAAGTTCCAGACCAATTTAGTTTGTACTGGTATTTCCTTTAACTTTTCTATCAAGGATACCCCCCAGATTGCATAAGCATGTCTTCAGATTCTGTGATGACATTTGACAGTAGAAGTGATATTTGAAAAATGATCTGCTTGCAAACTGTACAGACATTAAATGTCCCCAACCATATTTTTGACCTTCATAGATTAAGTTGGACAAGTTCTAAAAAACAACGCTTTTTAATGTACCATTTGTCACTTACTGTTGTATGTTTTATAGTAAACTGTCCTTTTTTTAAAGTGTTTTTATAACTTTTTATTGGTGTTTGCTCACCTGTGTATCTTATTTTGTTTCTGAGGTATTTATTTTGATTGCAAAGTTAGTAATACCATTTTTATCATGTTTAATTGAATCCTGCAGGCGAATTCATTGATAATTTCTGAACACAGTTTAGATCAATGTAGAATTATACTGTGTTATCAATATTATTTTAACAATAAACACGCTCCTATTGCAATCACACACTATTTTGCATTATATTTTTATTTTAAATACATATAAATTTCATAGCACGATTGAAATTCCCTGAAAAATGTCATTGCACAATTATGATTTGACCAATAGTGAATGTGACAAGCCAAAATATTTATAAAAGCAAGTGCTTTTTGTTGGATTTGTCAGGACTGCAGTCTCTTTTTTGCAGTGTATGCACGGGAGACTTGGTCCATGATGACGAGTGCGGAGAGCACAGGGCAGAGGGCTGACAGATACCAGGTGTAACTGCTGACAGACGCAGTGAACCAGGTGGAGCAAAGACCAAGCAGCAGACTCCCACAGCCAAGCAGGTAGGTCACAAGTCCTGACGCTGCATGGTACCGCTTCAGTTTGGCCAGAGACCAGCCTTTAGCTAGATTGTGGTACTTAAGAGGCAGAGCTGCCAGGGACTGCAGCCCAACCACACACACAGTGATCAAGCCTAGTAAGCCATGCCAGGAGGTAAAGTGCGGTTTATTGTTCAAATGTTTGTTATAGGCAATGGCTGCTAGACCCACTACAGCACAGGTCATGCACAAAACCTGGAGAGCCCAGTGAATACGACCTTTGGTTTTATGTGCAAACTTCCTTATAGGAGAGCCATGGAGGGAGAAGAGAAGAATAGCCTCTGTCATGAAGAACGAAAACTATGGGATATGGAGAAGGGTAGAAACTGTTAGTCAATGAATATTAAATCAATAATTACTTAGTGTAACATAAGTATACTTACAGCAAGTGTCATCAGAAAAGGATGCCAAGAAAACAAGCCTGTGCCAACACATAGATGTCATTCTGAACAGCTTTTATAAGAATGAAAAAAGTGCTATTAGAAAGAGAACTTAAGACACTCACTCGAACCGGGTCGAGACACGAATACAAGGAGAATAGTGAAGCCAATGCAGAGGACGTGGGTGAGGGCTGCGACCACGGTCCTTGTGCAGCTGTATAATCTCGCTTCGGCCTCAGTCTCCTTCCCTTGGGCCATGTTTAAATGAAAAAAAAAAAGGTTTTAAAACAAACCTAAAGTGCGTCCGTGGCCCCCGCCTGTCAGTCACCTGAAGTGAACTCGACACTTCAGCAAAGAGAGATGCTCAAGATCTTTGCGTAGCCCATAGAAATAAATAACTTTTCTCAATCCAGCCGACTTTATCAGTGTGTTATCAAAATGCGACTCCGATTATTATGTGAGCGAAATGTACAAAATTTCAAGATTTCAGGAATAGTAGTAACAATCGATAGTTTTTGCATAATCGACGGTGGATCTGGTGTTTCCGCTGCACTGAAAAGTACAACTTCCGTCTTAAATATTATAATGCTAAACAATGAGCTCTTTAAGTTGAAATATAATCAGAAATTAAAAAAGTTGTTGTGCTGTGTTGCTAACTTTGCGTTCAGTCCAGATTTATGTATTTGTACCACATCCAAATACATTTAAATGAATAAAATGTTTCGTCTTTTATTTTGACAGGAAACATGGTTACAAGAGCTTGACACGCCTCCTGCTGACGTGGATGAAGATGACACATTTTAAACCCCAAAAATCAAACAATTAAGTGCCCATGATCGAGTGCCTGTACTTCCAAACAATTGTGCAAACACGAATGCATTTTTGAGTTCATACGTAGCTCACATAACGCCATGTGTTTTCATGACAGGAGTTATGTTTAAGGCTGGACTCTCTCACATATGAAACATATTAGGCTATATTAGACAGGCCCTGACCTAAGTGAGTATATGCAATATTAAAACACTGCAATGTCTACAGGCCTTTATGCCCCAATCGGTTATCTATGTGGTTTCTTGAGTGGTTAGTTGTTCATTGGTCATTGTGCTCCAGTTACTTAATAGGCTTGTGACTGAACAGCCCATAGCCGAAGGGGCACTGGCATTAGTCAGTGAAAATTGTATTTTAGACACAACAATTTGTTTTTCTGTTTTTTAATTTGTGTGCACGTTGGTTACAGTTTTTGCATTAGCATTTAAATTTATGATTTAATTGTAACAACCCTAATGACTAAACCAACCATGCATCAGTTAATTATCACTTAATAAATTAGACAGTTAATTATCAGTTAATAAAATAGGACCATAAACTACTGAGGGACTCTTTCTATGGCAGCTCCTGCTCTGTTAGTGCACAGATAAACAGCTCAGATGGCTGAGCCTTAAGCATTGAGTGATTTCCAAATTAAGATTGAAATCACAATCAGTTGTTGTATTTGCCATTTGGCCTGCAACACTGTTGCTGAGGGATATTCAAAAATACGCCTATGAGTTTGGGATTGGGGATTTTTTAAATGTATTTTTATTTTAAGTTTGATGTAAAAATGTAAATTGATTATATCCTAACTGAAAAACATCAAAGGTTTCTGATGTCAAAATGCTTATTATGTTTGATCGCTCAAAGAAAATCTAAAATAAAGCATAATTTGCTCTACAGGATATTTTACATCCATAAATCTCTTGTTATGATCAGGTCCTTCTCGGCCATTTAAAAAAATCTATGAAAGGCGCATAGTGACTGATTTACTAAACTAAACGTGTGGGGAGCAGAGGGTTTTCCTTTTTGGTGTCTCTGGGATTGTTAACAGCGGATTAGAGATAATCCCATACTCAATGTGCATGCGCAGACTCCAGGGCGAGCAGCGAGCGGCTCCAGTGTCATCCCAAAACGCAAACTATAATCCGCAACAAACAGCGAGAAAAAGCAAGGTAAGTGTGCATGAATGTTTACGGGGAGCTTTTTGTGAAGAGGGGGCAGAGTGCACTTGTTGGGACCTCCAGAGTCCACTCATTCTACTCAAGTGATTTTTTTCCCCCTGTCCCGTTTGGAGATGTTGCGATTTCTAGAAAGCGGAGTCCTTAATCAGTATCAATTTTAATGGTCATTATTTATCGGTTTATTTAGAAAGTTATGGGTTCTTGTACAATGGTCGCTTGTTGCCCTGTAGATAATTTCCCGGTGCCGTGACCCACTTGGCAAATGACGCTCCGGGTTGTTCAAATTCAAGTCACAATGTTGTTTTCTCACACAGTATGAACACTATACTTCCCACTATAGGATTCCACCTGTCACCAGTAAAGTTTATGCAGTTCTACTCTAGCAATTTAAAGAAGAGGAAGCTACATTTGTGAGTTGAATCTTGAGGCTACTGACACACAGGATATGCCTATTGCAGCTCCTAGTTTATTAAAGTTTAATACACTATGAATGGTGACACCACATTCATGTTACTCCACACTCATGGATTTATGAATTCTCTATCTATTTATTATTATTATTATTATT
>KN504581.1:0-11562 GCA_000787155.1 Scartelaos histophorus | reverse complement strand
TGGGTGTCAATTTAAATGTAAATGTGTTGCTAATAAGAGCTTAAAGGCGCACTGTAACTTTTTGGTAGGGGGTTTCTATGGATGTGTCAGTGCTCTGCTTTAAATTTTCCACAGCATCATATTAAACTGCTCTACCTTCTTCAAATGTAGGTGGTTTTACAGCTCAAAAAATAAAAATAAAAAGGCTATTCTGACTTGTGTGCCTCTCCGCATATCTTACCTGTAATTTTGACTGGTCTCCCTGAAGATAGAAAGATTAAACACCATATTATGAAACATTCCAGACAAAGCAATAATATCTCCTTGGATAAAAGCATTGGACGGACTCACCAGAAAAGTAACACAATGCACCTTTAAGTAACTTGATTTTCTTGAATTATCAGATAGAATGTATGTCTTTTTGCATCATCACCTTTGCAACATAATTAGATACTGAAGAATTAAATAGTAATGCATCTTGCCCACAGTTTCCTCAGTCTTTTCTAAGGATGCTTTGAAGTCCTAATCTTCCAGCTAGGTCCTCTTTATTCTCTCTTAAGATCTGGTGGTGGGATCCCAGTCACTGCACTTTGACCCTGCTCCTGATAGGTTCACTGACATTGGAAAATTACCTTGCCAAGACATTAAAACAACACTGGTGAGACATTTGTGATACATATGGACACATTGGCATTGCTAGCTTCTTACGATTTGTCATATTGAAACGTTGCTTATGTACGATTAACCAGATTCCTGACCAACCTTGTCCACTGAGTTTCCAAGTAAAAAGAGACATTGTGTGCAAATATTATTTTTGAGATCCTTGAAATGTTTTTTTAAAAGAGCCAAATCACTATTTTCCAGTTTCTCTATACATTTGAGATGAAAGAAGTTTACTATTCTATAACTGATATGAAGTGAACCACAGGTATTTGGGATAATTTCACAGGGAATCCCACAACCATTTTGGCATAAGAAACTTCGACACAGTACAGTGCTGTATTTGTTATGTTATGGCTCATTTACATTGGTGTATATACAGATCACATTTACACAATGGACATGTTTTGGATGATAAACACTTCCATTCATACGTACAGTTACACAATGGACGGTTCTAAACTGTGCATGCATTTTAGCCATGCATTTTTAGTATCATGGACCACAGAAGTATTTAGACAAAGCGGATCATATACTAACTGAATGACTACACATGTGTGCTATGCCTGAGTGAGTGGAGATGTTCAGTATCTACAAACCTTTACTATAAGGGAGAACATGGACTGGACCTTTTAATAAAACCTTATTCTGATACATCCAAGCACACAAGGTCACTGACTTGAACGATTCATAAAGTTAAAACCATACTTTGGAACTTTTTCCATGGAGATATTATAGATCAAGGAAACAAAATTTCCATGGAAACAACAAGCACGTGGAGCCCCTCCTCCAGGCCAAGTAAGAGTCAGGTTTGCGGAAATGCAATCCCATTCTCTTATCTGAGTTTGTTTTTGGCTATAAGGTTACATAGTGGGGCTTTAAGTAACGATCAGATGACCTCTTCTTACCTTTGTTAGCGTAATTTCACGGACCCCATGGTTCAAATATGGCACTAGATGTAAAAAGTTACCCCTGCCACTTGCTGGGTAAATTGCTCATAGGAGTACTTTGGCATTGTGCAATGACCAATTCATTTCCATACTACTGATTTAACCGTGGTATTTGTTCACACAGGTACTTCCAGTTCTGCTCTAGCTCACACTGTATGATAAAGGACTTTGCTAATTGAACTGAAGTCTATTATGCTCATGCAACAGGTTTGTACATGCGTCCACACAAAGGAATGAAAGGCAACTGTTTACACACAGTTCAAAGCAGGGTTAGTGTGAGGCCTGGACACACACACACACGCACACACACACACACACACACACGCACGCACGCACGCACGCACACACACACACACACACACACATACACACACACACACACACTCCATAGGGCTGTAACGCCTGCAAGTTGTTTTGTCATGTAATGATAAAATATGTATTGAACATAGTGGGGTCGTGCATTATTTAAAGCAGTGAGAGCTGCATCTGCATAGACTGAGATGCTCCTTTGGTTTTGCACACAAGTAGCTGACACACTATATTCACGGTATTTAATGTATTTAGTGGTTTACTTTGCTTACTTTTCACTAACATCTCTATGTAGTCATCTGTTTTGTTCATTAACTTAAAAATACATACAAGACAACTATTTCTCCAGCTTGGTTCTCCTGTTCTATTATTCCCCACTGTACCTGTGCTTTTTGCCCAGTTCCATTGTATAATGGGTCAAAAATAGAGCACATTTTCCTTTCCTGTGTCTGTAGATAACGTAAGGTTCAGTAGATATTTGTGAGCCTATGAAATTCATGAACTCTGGACCACTGCCGTGCATCCCATCTCCAGATCTTGAACCAAACCTCGAACCTTGGTTGGGAATTTGGGCTTTGGGTTTTAGAGGTTAAATTCTACAATAAGTGTTAATATGCACAAATGCTATCATACATTTTTGTTTGAATGATTGTCAAAACTGAATTGCAAGTATTAAGTATCAAAAGGTCAGTGCCGATTTAGTTGGAAGCGTTGGTATTTTTTCACCTTTTCCTTCCTGCTCATATTTGTAACTTTGCCTTGAGGCGGAGATATGAAACCAAACTGAGTCTAGGAGGGAATTCCACTGAATGATGTTTTCAGAGCATTTTGCACTTCAAACTGGTTTTGACTGCGTGTAATGCCTCTGGACATATTTGTGATTTTTCATAAGCGCTTCTACCTCTGCATTGTTCAGATGACCTTATATGCTGCTCCTAGGTCTGTACATTTGCCACTAATAAGAATAGGGCAGGTAATTGTTGCTTGCAGTGACTTTTTAAAAAAATTCTCAGTTATGTTGCAGTTTGAAAGAACTTGTGTTTGGAGCCTGGATCACACGGTTCAACTGTACAGGGGTTTGTCCAAGTTTAAAATCTTAAAAGGCAAAAGATCAGATTGAGCCACATCTATGGGAGTCTGTGATTGGCTATGCAGCCAGAGCAGTCCACTGTCGCATAAATATACTTATGGTCAACAATAAAAACAATAAAAAGTCATTTGTGCAAGAAAAAAAATACCTAGAATAACATGACCCTGCAGCTCATCTGCCCGCCCATATTTACATTCCCTTTTCCACTCTGACAGTTACAAGTGGTTGGTTGGGTTATGTTATCTCTTTTGTTGGATTTCTAGAGTGGACTATCATCACATGTGCCAAAGCATTCAACAACACATGTGTCTCACAGGTTCCTCCTGCAGAAATCCTTCTGGGGGAAAGACAGATTCACTTTACATCAACTTGCATTATGTAACTTTTCTGGCGGAGGGTCTGTCACTTAGTTTTCTCCAAGGAAGTGTTCTGTTTTGCCTAGAATGTTTCACAATATGGCATTTAACTTATCTGTTTCCATAGAGAGACCACATCACACTACCACTTCTACCATACGGTACCCTGCATCACCATAGTGCACCTTCCTTTCACACTGACATTGTGTAAACAGTCTGCACACAAGCATCCAGACATCAGCTCTTTGTCATGGGAGGTTTTTGTATTTGTGTTGCTCACTTTAAGCTGCAGAATAAATGGCTTGTCTTCTGGCAATGCCAAAATGGAAGTGTCCCACTAACCCCATGTATTTGTGGAGATCTCAGCAGCTGAGTGCAGGCCTGGACTGGGAGCCCAGTGTTTTATGTCATTAATACAAATGTTTTTTCATCGGGGGATTAGCTGAACATGTCCATGGATTTTACTTCAGTCTCTGAGGCCAAAGTCTTGTCAGGGACTCATTAATCATCGGTGCTGTTATTCTGTGTGCTGCTATTAGACTTGAATGTGCTGGTCATTTCAGGATATGGGGCAAAAGTACGTGAATGCAGCTGCGGTTTATTGGGTCTAAAAACATGGAGATTATAACGTAAAGATATGGCGTGCAAATTGTCTGATAGAGATGTTGCTTTTGACTGAAATACTCCACAGTATGGCATTAAATACATCTGTCTTCCCTTTGTTCAATTACAGGTGTTTGTATTGCTAAAAATACCTTGTGCAAAACTTGTAACATTGCCTGATAGCGTCTGTTGTTCGTGTTTATTGAGGTGGAACATTCCAGGCAAAGCAAGAACACAGTCAAAGAGACAAGCAGGTGGCAAATGTTACATAGTGCATCTTTAAAGGTCTTATATTATGCAAAATTGACTCTTGTGAGCTTTAAGTCATATTACCTCCTCAAAAACATACATGGAGTTGTTTGTGACATTATAAAATAGCCTAACGTGGCTCCTTTAACCATGCAAAATCATTATCCCAACTGAAAATCTTGTGTGTTGTCAAGTTTCTGAATTAAGTGTATTGTATGCATTGTATTTAATCCCTTTTTGCAGTTTGTGGCCCGCTACTTGAGTTCTTGATCAAGGGCCAAAGAAAACACTTGAGATTGATGTCTAAAAACAGAATAAATATTAAGTGTGAGATGAAGCGCAGGTGAAAGGAACCCTGCACAAGCGATGAGCAGCTGGTGTGAGGTATGACGCAGGGAACGAAGAATAGCACGGAAATATGTTCAAATATTCATGCATTTTCTATACGGAGATATATGTACGTGCAACCTACAGAATATGGACACTTTTATTTATGGTTGGTCTTATAGCTCGGCCTTTTATGGAAGAGGCAGTGAAAACATGACGGGTTATTTCGGTGATCTGGATTTGAAACATTTGATGATCAATATAACCGTGTTAATGTTGGATAAAAGATAATAATAGAACTTAATAGAAATGACGTAATGTTACTTCTATAATAGCCAGTTTCATTTTAGTTCTTATGATTATAGTGTGACCTGAATACTTTATCAATTGACCCATTAATCTTGGCACACTTTCCTACAACTACCTAGCCACACCTTCAACACATACAGAATCCAGAAAGCCGACTTTATTTCATCATCGCCGTAGCATTTTGATCTTTCTTCAGGTTAAAGCGCCAAAATGACACTATTTTTTTGGTTTAGAGGTGTGTTATAATGTTGTTTCCTCATCACAAACATACCTGGAGTTGTCTTTTCGTTCATTTACTCATGTTTAACAACGTCATAAAGAGATTTGTCCTCCGCTTTTGACCCGTCCTTCAATGCCACTGCGTAAACTGTCTGGAGGATCTCTAGATTTTGAGCTGGGCTTGGTCAGAACAACCTTTGCGAGAGGATCTGACCTAATGTGAATGTTTTGGGTTGATGGAGGAAACTGGAGTGCCTGGAGGAAACCCACAGTTAGAAACATGTAAACTCCACACAGAAAGGCCAAGACTAACCTGGGAGTCAAACCTAGAACATTCTTGAGGCGAGAGTCATGTTACTTATTGATTAATGTTTGTGGTAAATGTTTTTTCCTGTTTTGGTGAGTCATGTTGGGACAGTGGTGCCTGGAGAACCGATTGTGATTGTGTTTCTGTGGTTCATTACTAACAAGGTCAGTCCATGTGAGAGTCATGTGACCACAGGCGGCGTTTAGGATTGGACAGGCTCATCAGATCAATTAATAAACCATCAATTAATGTAGCGTCACTGGTAAAAGTAGCAGGTCAAGTCTAATCATCCTCAACTAGACTGAAAGTTTAGTTTCGGAGATGAATACGTTCCGATGGACATGCAGATGTTCAATCTTTCATATCGTCACTAACAATACATCACTCTAAAGAGCTGTTTTTGGCGTTCAGCGTTGTTTTATGATTTCATCCATTATTCATTCAAATCAGCTGAAGCAACACGGGTCCAATGCATTAGGAAGTATGATAAATAAGTGGAGATAAACACAAATGAGTTGGACATAAACTAAAGGGAGTTAAATGATTTGCAGTTGAAAAAGAGTCCAAATATTCTGTTTTGGGAATGAATATGGGAGAATAAGAAGGATATGGGTCCATTTCCATAGGCTTAACTTGTGCTAGGGAGAATAAGAAGGATATGGGTCCATTTTTGTGCTGCAACAAAGCACTCTATTTAAAAGTCCCACATTACATTGTTTTCTGATCTATGTTATAATTTTTTTCTCATCAAAAACATACCTGGAGATTTGTTTTGTTTCATTCACACATGTTTAACACATAAATCCTGCACATATAGGCTGAGTTCTTCTCTCAAACACTAAACACTTCCACCTTGTGATGTCATGCGGTGATATACAAAGTGTGTCTGAGGTGTTTTTTAACTCCATACACCTAAAACAGAATCATTCGGATCATTTCAGCCCTGAAAATTCCCATCTCATCTCCAGTAAAAGGTAGTTTCACTCAAAAACTACCACATCATAACGTCACAAGGTGGAACAGAGCATTTTGAGATGCAGATAGACTAATAATAAAGGTTTACTGTGGGACATGTGTGAATAAAACAAAACTCCAGCTATGTTTTTGAGGAGGAAACAACATTTTAACATTGTTCAAAGCTCACAAGAGTCAGCATTGCATAGTGCAGGATCTTTAAGGCAGTGACTCTTCATTTTTATGTACAGAAGTGGCAATTATGTTAGGGCTTGAAATGTTGAAATGTTGGTTGGCGGTTTGATTCCTGGTTGAGCACATTGTGTAATTAGGTTTCTGAGTAAGATATTTTACACACACCGCACCAACCAGTAGAATAAATGAGGGCATCTGAAACATCTACCAAACTGAATGGTAACTTAAATATTTTTTCTGTATCCTCTTCTGCCCAACGGTTCCACGAGGCCCATTTGTGGTCACTTCAGGATCAGTTTGGCTGTTTAAGAGATTACCTTGGCAGATGTTCTCAGTGTGTGGCTTATTTACATGAAACCAAATAGGTACATGTGATTCAATATGAGACACGTCTGTATGGGCTCTGAATAGGGAACCACAGACCACAGACAGGCCAGAGAGAGACACATTAAAACTCAGTCGGCCATGTCTGTTTGGAAATGCAGAGGGCGGGTTTTTATTACACTGAGAAGAAAAAGGAAGTACTCAAAGCTATACCTGAAAAGTCGAAAATATAGTTTTTCTCGGAGAGGGTACGCTACATGCTAGTCTCCATGTATATGAACTATCCAGCCTCACTGAACAGTACGGTATTAAACTTATATATCTCCATAGAGACAAGCAGACCAAGGTACAGATCAGATCGGTGGAGAGGGACGCCCACTCCCACAAAAATGC
Source organism: Scartelaos histophorus (assembly GCA_000787155.1). Classification (NCBI taxonomy): domain Eukaryota; kingdom Metazoa; phylum Chordata; class Actinopteri; order Gobiiformes; family Gobiidae; genus Scartelaos; species Scartelaos histophorus. The sequence goes on along the minus strand of KN504581.1, from coordinate 4,338 downwards.
ATGTTCTTAAAGATATTTCTAAACAATAAAATCATCTCTAATGAAATAAAGGCTGAATAGACCCTTTAGTACCATATGTACCATGTGTAAAGTGGTGTACGCTTCCCCAGAAAAGTTACACAATGCAACTTTAAGTGTACATATTACACTATTTTCTGACCTGTGTTACTATATAATGCTATTTCCTCATCATAAACATACTTGGAGTTGTGTTTTGTTTCATTCACACATGTTCAACACACAAAAACTGCATAATTAGGCTTTTTTCTTCAGATATTTGACAAATAAATAAAGGGTTACTCAAATATTTGTGAATGAAATAAAGCACAAATCCAGATATGTTTTTGGAGGTTACAAAATTACATGGCTTACATAGGACCTATAAATGTGAAATATGTATAAAGAGAATCATAATGTGAATTTGTGTTGCCCCAGTACAGATATGTTGAGGTCAAAATATATCAGCTGTGAACTGTCTGCATCGAATTATCAATCAGAGAGCCGTTAGCATGCTAGTTGTTTTTAGAGTTTGTACTATGGCCTCTGATGGTTGTGAAAACTGCTTATAAACTCATCACAGTGAATAATCAGGATGCTCAGAATGCATAAAGTAGGCGAGGAATAACTTTGGATTACTGCAAACTAGTAAAATTCACTAGTTCTGTTTTTCTGTTTTCAGGTTTGAAAATGTTTTAAATCAAATACAGTGCCATTCATCTCCAGCCAAAAACTGTGTAAATTCTTGGCAAATGTGCTGCAGTGACACATGCTCACTCAAAAACAAAGAGAAAGAAAAAACAAACAGAGGAATAGGGAATGAGTCAAACCATGAGCAGTATTGGCAACATATTTAGAAGATGTTTAACAGGTCATTAGTAATGCGGTCAAAATGTGACACTGATTCTTCACATAGTTTCTGGGTTTGTTCTGTCATAGGAGTAGATGACTCACAGTGTCTGTTGGTTATGTCAGATTTTAGTTGCACATGGGAAAAAGGTGTCACTCCTGTATCCGTTATTGTGTTTTCATCATAAAGGTCATAACATAAAACTGACAAATGTTGAATGAGCTTGTAACTGTAGGACTGTGGCCTTTACATTTACATTTATTTTTATTAATGTAACACTCTAGTGTTACATTATGTGAAATAGAAGCTCCCTCTCCTCCTCCATGATGGTTGCACCCACAGCCATATATGATATTCTTTTTTATGACATGTATGCTTACTTAAAGGTGCTTTACCTCATTTTTAAAGCTCTAAAAATGTGAAAAACAACCATTTTATTATTTTTTGTTATTTCTCACCTACTTTATGTATTCAGAGCATCATTATTCACAGCAAAGAGTTTATATAATCTTTTGTGATTCTATCACAAGTATTGGAAGACAAGAGCGGAGTTTTGATGGTAAAGCTAACAACAACTAGCATGCTAACGTGCACTTCCTGATTATTGGACAGTAAAATGCTTCTGTACTGGGGAAAGACACATTTTGCTCATATATGTGGGGAAAAAAGGGCTGAGTAGTGGAGTGTAAAGTCCAGCTGGTTTGATTCTGTGTAGACAGTGTGTAGAGTAGACAGTGTACAAGGTCAAAGGCGGCGCTCTATTCCTGTTGCAGTGATTGTATTAGACCTGACAGAGGATTAAGTGTACTGACTTAAGATCAGCACGACCTATTACTGCTCTGGGCCTCACATTCACACAGTGTAGTCTACACGACAGTCGCATGTGTTACCATGTTATCTGTCTGTGTGTATGAGTTTTTATACATCCACAAATGTTCTGTTTCTCATGCATGGGAGATTTCTGTGGTTTAGAGGAAAATGAGACAGAGAAACAGTTTGACATTTCTGGATGTAATTTGGAACTTGAACATTTTGGGAAAGTTCACTGTACATGTGATTTGATCTAATTTCAACATTGTCAGAGATAAAAATAGGATATTTGTGGATATCTATTCTCAACACGACGTACAGGTCTCAGTAAAGGAACTGGGGTAATCTTATTACACCAGAAGAGTTGTCACCTGCACCTTTACTGTAGTATGTGTAGACATTACATATAGTGGGAGATAAGTTGCAAATATGTCTGTATTACTATGCTGCATTATTATAGAAATACAATCCCTATCTGTCCCTATAGGGAAATATGCAAGTATCTACAGGAGGACCAACTTTGAATTTTCAGATCCATAATCTTGGACTTTGTACGATCTGATGTTGGAGGATTAGTTTGTTTTATATTATAGATGTGATGCCATGTAAAAGCAGATATAAAAAAAGATGATGATGACGATATCACCTACTGAGCATTGTTGAGTGTTGACAGCACTGGAGACACTGCCAGGGCCACATATTTTCAGAAAATTTGTTTAAAATGTAAAACCACTGTGACTATTCCACACATTTGTCATGATGGTATAACTGAGAGAGAGAAGGGAACCGTTTTAACTTAAAGTCTAAAATGAGTAGACAACATATTTGAAATGATCCCTTTCCCTTTGATTCTAACCACTTTGTGTAAATCTCAGGAGCAGGCTGAATTGTCTCTCTTAACTCAACATAATAAAAGCCACATCAAAGTGCTCGGTGCTTTTCTCTTGTGTTCACAAAACCACAGAAACCCAACCTGTGCATCGTATCTGCTCCATCTGCAGCACTGTGATCACTGCTCCTCTCCTCAGTGCACTCAGACCCGAGACAGGACCTGAAGGGGGTCGCTCTTTTGCACATATTTCTAGTACAAATTAATATATAAATAAATAAATAATTCTCATAATAAAAAAATCTCATATTGCCTTTTTTAGTCTGGTTGGTCCAAAAAAAAAAATGCATTAGGGTGGTTCATTATAAAAAATTATACTGTTACCGTAATATTAGCATGTGCTGAATGATTCTAAGAAACTAAACACAAAGATTGGATTAAAACATTCATCAAAACTGCATTGTAGCTGTGATGTTCTTTATTTAATTTTAACTTGTCTAATATGCGTAGACAAGGTTGACCTGGTGCTATACAAGACAATTATCAACTGATGTCTATGAGTGGGTTAAATAATACATTTGTACATTAAAGACTTTAGCTGTGAACAGGATACCAAAGATCGTCTGTGAAACAATCCAATCAGTAGGTGGCACTGCAGATTTTTACTTTTGTCTGATCAGGTAGACGACATGTGGTATTTACTGTAACAGGTGTAAGTGCGGGCTCCAGATAGTATTAATTTGCTGTACATTCTGTCAGTATCATCTTATTATTGTAGAAAAATAGCGGTACGATCAGTCCAGTTGATTCAGTGTTTCGCCAGTTTTGATTTAAGATTTACGCAATAAAAGATTTGTAAATGGAAATCTATTAAATCTGATTAATTAATTAGTACATTATCTTCATTGACAAAATGCAGAAAGAACGGCCATCGCCTTTTTGGGAATACGTCACTAAGTTCTGACCAACGATGAATGAATGAAAGTCTATAGAGCTTTGAGAAACTTAACAAGACTGCGAAGGGCAATGCTGTCTGAACAAATATGATATAATAAATAGGTGCACTATATAGTTTTCTCATCATCTGATCGATTCTATGGAAATTACTACTTTGTATGAAATCTGGAATATGTAGTATGGCATATTATTTCTCTCCATGGACAAATCAGATCAATGGAGAGGCAGCCCTGGCAACACTTTTTTTCCCTGAGGAATTTTCATAAAATCACCTGCGATTGAATAAATTAAAAAAGTGTAATGCCATAAAGTGGAACATTCAGGCAAAGCCTTAAAGTTACATAGTGCACTATTCGGTCTGCAGGTGCATGCTAGGTATAATATGTTATATGACTTAGAGTTAATGGTACAGGTTTCCGTAGCTCCTAGATGTGTGAATGAAAGAACGTAGCCACATTTCTTGACGAGTCTGAGCCTGTGGTGTAGGATAGATGAAGAGTCTGCAGTATATCACACTGTGTGAACAAACAAACTTTAAAAGCATGTACACACTCACTGGAGGCAGGGAGCTGATGTCATGTTTACACTCGAGGACCTTGTGTGTGATGTATGCAGCTGCTGAGGTCCTGCGTGGGGTTAAGAGCTAAAATAGCATTCAGTTTGTTTGAAAAAGTGTCATTTTAATTTAGTATTACCACTACTAGGCCTGTCACAATCGACTAAAGCAACAATATACAGACAATATATTAACAATATATTATTTTGGAACTCAATATTTATTGTGCGTATATTTTTTGTTGCAAAAATGGGGAGATTTCTACTTGCAGAGGGTTGAAAAAGTAACATTCAGGACAATTTTTTTGTTCTTTCTGTTTAATTTAATTTAATTTAATTT